>CAUYQG010181616.1:0-23719 GCA_963574415.1 Tarsius wallacei
GAGCCCGTGGGTTCGAGACCCACCTGGGCAATTTGGCAAGACCTCATCTCTACAATAAATCAAAAAATTAGCCGAGCGTGGTAGCGCGCGCCTGTAGTTCCAGCTACTTGGAAGGCTGAGGCGGAAGGATCGCCGGAGCCCCGCAGGTCGAGGCTGCAGTGGCCGGGAGCGGCCACTGCACTCCAGTCTGGGCGACAGAGTGAGACTCTAACTCAAAAAAAAAAAAAAGAAAAGAATTATTCTTATAATAACATCAAAATTATAAAATATTTAGAAATAAACAATAAAAACAGTGAGAGATTTCTATGCTTAAAAATACAAAATGTTATTGCAAGAAATAAGGGAAGGTAGCAATTTTTAAAATTTTTTGTATGTTTCACATTTTACTGGTCAATCCAAAAGGAGGCTCTGAGAACCACTGCTTAAAGTGTGATTAAAAGAGTTTAGAAAAGTAGACAGGAGTTAAACTGTGAAGAGTCTTGCACACCATATTAACATTAGACTTAATTTTAAAGGTGATGTGAAGAAGACTTGCGAGAATATTAATAGGATTGTGATGTAACCAGAATAAGTAGTGGCCATAATAAACATTATCATATCTTTATAGTTGAAAATAAAAACATGAACTTTATTCTCAATAATTTAAAATGCTAAGTTATACAGCTTATGGGTAGGACATACGGCATTAAAATTAGAGGGCTTTAATGAAAATGTATGTGATTGTATGCCTATATGTATGCGCCTTACAAAAAGAAAACAAAACAATACAAATACATTTAGACCAAAATATTTGTTTGTGTCTCTGAATAGATAAAATGTAAGTAATCATGAGGAAATCTGGAATATTACTTCTACAAAATTAAATAAATTGTTAATTATTATGTGGAACAGTATATTCCTTTTCCAAAGAAAAGTTTTTTCTTAAAAATAATACAAAGTATCTTAAAAATTGAATTCTTAAAAATAAGTTAAATGATTTATTAGTTTTTGCCTTGAGGTGAATGATTCCACATATCTGTATATTATATTCTATGACTGATAGAAAAGATATATCTCCTTTTTGATTGATCATACATTGGCTCGTTTTGTATAATCGTCAGTTTTACATTAAAAGCTATTAGATAGTGTCCTTGGAGAAAAAATAAAATAAAATTCGTATTATGCATAACCATATAAGTAAAAATATTATTTTTATCTAAGTTCAACGAAAGAAAACACTACATGTAAAATAGGCAACTACATGCATTTCTTTCTCTTTTTTTTGTTTTTTGTTTTTTGAGTTGCCCGGGCTGGAGTGCAGTGGCATGCTCACAGCCTCGACCTGCTGCAGCCTCGACCTGCTGGGCTCAAGTGATCCTTCTGCCTCAGCCTTCCTAGTAGCTGGAACCACAGGCACGCACCACCTTGCCTGGTTAATTTTTTTTATTTATTGTAGAGATGAGGTCTAGCCAAGTTGCCCAAGCTGTTCTCAAACCCATGAATACAGGCAATCCTCTCACTTCTGCCTCCCAAAGTGCTGGGATCATAGGCGTGAGTCACTTACTGTGCCTGGTCCATATATTTCAATAATAAAAGTCTGGGCTTTGCTATGTCTTGTGTACTTAATTATGTATATAACTGAAGAGAGTATATGTATGATTTCCTTATGTAAATTTTGGAATAAATTGTAGGTACTAGAGACACTTCAGCACACTCTTAATTTATATTCATTTGTTTCAATATATATAATTAAGTTAATGTATACTTTTAACATTTGATATCCTATGTTCTTACTGTGACCCATTAGATGAGGTAACTTTTGGAGTTATGTCAGTCTTCATAATGTGAAGTACTGCAGTTCCTTGAAATGAAGTGGCTAAATAAATGAAAAATTCTTCTGTGAGACTTCATTCTTCCACACAAATTATGAAAGAGGCAGTTGAAGATATTTTTCTTAACTTGGCTTAAAGAGTAGTGAAGTTTGAAATATACTTCTTGAAAAAAGATTGTTTGTCTAATTTTGTCATATTTTATTTTCCAACATTAAAATTTTTGGTCTGACAATATGCCTTTGGAGTATGTACATTTATTTCTTAAGTACTTCTGAATGCTGAGAAATGAGAGGTAGGATATTCTAGAAGAAATACTGTTTGAATTAAATTAGAGTTATAGAACCACTAGGGATGATGCAAAATAAGCGATATGCTCTAAGACTTTGACTTTATGCAATTGTAGTTGCTGGTGAAAGTCTTGATCTGCCATTTCTTCTCCATATGTTATTGAGCCTGAAGGTAAGAGGATAGGTGGTGGTGACTGAAAAATGGGCAAGAAGTAGAGAAAAGCAATCACAACTAAAACTTGTGCCTGTATCTCAGGAGAACCCATCCTGACCTCATCTCACCTCCAAGCCTCCAACTTCAATGCCATTGATGACTTGTAGAAGAAGCTCTCACTCTAGCAAAAGAACCAAAGCTGAACCTGGCTTAGAACTGAGCTGTTGACAGAAGAGCTCCAAAGGATGCTAGAGCCCTGAACCGGGCCACTGTTCATGCCAATATGTGAAAGAATTGATCTGCAGAAACTCTCATGAGCTGCAGAACAACCAGACCTCATCAGACCTTCTGCATTAAATACAACTATTGCTTTGTTTTCATCTTCTAAATCTCATATTGATATCTTTTGTGGCCAAATATGAGTAAAAAACACAACAGGAAAAAATTCTGGGAAATGTAGTTCAGCTTAGCCAAGTTAACATATTCTAAAGTCACCATAGTCTACCACTTGTCAACTAGACACCCAAACACACCTCTTCTTTTTTTTTTTTAAACCACAGTTGTCTTCCAAATGCAAACAATAGCAAAATCATGCCTCAGCTCAAAATTATACACCTATACTACATACAAGCAAAAAGTGTCCTTCTCTCCATAAAGGACACAGTATCATTTCATCCATTTTTTGTTTCCAATTATACTGACTTTTTATTTATTTACTTATTTACTTATTTATTTTTAAGCTTCAAACAAGATTTTATTGCTTATCCTAGAAATAAATGATCACAAAGTTGAATACAAAAGATAAGTTTTCTGGATATTTTCTGAAGGCAGAGTGTGCCAGCTCCCCTCTCTGTGTCTCCAACCTTTATTATGGTGAGCAGCCTGCACTTGCCTCAATGAGACACTTTGGTTGTAATCTCGTCTTCCTCATCAACTGAAGGCAGGAGCCTCAGCCAACCTGAGTTTTGTGCTGTTAGTATATTCCTCTCTGGAAACTGCTCCCAGCACAGAACCCAGGCTGACTTGAACAATAGGATATAGGAATACAAAGAAGTATATCAGGGAATCTTCTGCATTCCAGACATAATTATCTTTTTATTCACATGTGTATAGTAGTAATCCAATTCTCTCCTGAAATCTACAATCAATCACCTCAACCAGTAAAAACTCACTATTTTGCAGGATATTTTACTGCATCAGTAACCCCAAATAGCCAGATAACAATCTCAACTTCCAGTTTAAAGTAACCCATTGTGTGTCCCATGATGGAAGCATTTTATTCTCGAAAAGTAAGCACCACTAGACCAGCATAGTCCAAAGTTGTGGGAATAGGAAGCAAAATTTTGCTGGTGGATCGATAAGTATAATATTGAAAAAAAGCTATTCTCATTAACACACGTTCTTTGATTTTTGAATCCATGGATACGAATTATTTAAGAAAAAACAAACAAAACATCATACACAATAAAGTAGAGAAAATTTCCCTAAATCCGTATGACATTTAAAGATTTGATTTTTTTCATAAAATTTATGATATTAGTACCCAGAGCTTCTTTTGGCAAAAATAAAATGTTTTAAATCTGAAAAAAATATGTGAGAGTAGCTAGTAAGTATTATTCTTGCTTTGATTAAAGAGTGGTGCAGTTTGAAATGTGAAATCTTACCCAGATATATTTTCCTAGTTGTATTATTTTTTTTAAAGGGTGCTGGATTTTGTCAAAAGCTTTTTCCACATCTAATGATACAATCATGTGGTTTTTACTTTTACATCTGTTGGTGTATTTAATTACATTTATGATCTTACAAAAGTTGAACCAGCCCTGAATCCCAGGGATGAAGCCTACTTGGTCGTGGTGCATGATTTTTGAGATGTGTTGTTGAATCTGATTTACTAGGATCTTGTTGAGAATTTTAGCATCTATGTTCATCAAGGATATTGGTCTGTAGTTCTCTTTCTTTGTTGGATCTTTACCTGGTCTAGTTGTGTTATTCTATTTCATTTTCAATTTTTAAATTTTTATCCTAGCAATATTTCATTGGCACATGAATATTTATTTCCTAAGTAATGCTGCTGTTGAAAAATAAGATGTAGGGCACTGGGATGGAAAAAGCATGGGTTATACAAGTGGACAGCCTGGGTTTACATCTTGACATTTTAATTTTTAAGTATCTTAAATCACTCATAAAAACATAGCCAAATATATATCTACTGTCATTTAATATACATGGTCCCTAATCTTATTTTTATTCTAAAATCTAGTTAAAACATGTCATTATAAGTTCCTAAAATAAATTTCTCTTTTTATACTGTGCTCAAATTACTTCCCTATTTATTCTAACTGTTCATATTATGAGAAGACACCTGTTTGCTCCTTCTAGGTTAATATTTATAAGGATGAGACCTGGTATCACAAACCCTTTCAATAGTTCCTTAGAAACAATATACAAAATAATAATTGTATAGAAACATTTTGAGCTTTTAGTTGTAAATTGATGGAAGATAAAAGAAATTATGATGGCAATTATGTAAATGATTGTAGAAAATTAGCTTGCCACTGTACTTGTTTCAGAAATAATTTTACAAGCAAGAAGCAAACAAAGGAATTATATATAAACTAGTTCAAAAACATAATACTGTCATTGACATAAGTGGCCTCCATTCATTTAAGCATTCCATAGACAATACTAATCTTTATTTTTTAAATTGCTACTGATTTTTGTATCTTTCTTCTGTATTGTGCACTTATTGAGCTAAAATTTAAGCTTCTCAAGAGAATTGCTGAGTTGAGATACAAACATGTGAAGCCTTTGACATCTAATAGGAAATTAACCCACCCACTTTAGAACAGCTAAATAAACAGTTTTTAAAAAGCACAAAGATTTATGCAAATAAAAAAACTGATTGTAGAGTCTACTTATTAAATTATTTTACAATGTTTTTAATTTAACACTGTCCATTTTGAAGAAATCAATTTTAATTTGAATGTCATACAATCAGATCTCAATAATTCTGAAAATAAACTATACATGACATTCACAAGAAATATGTTATTGTATATTTGAGAATAGTATGCAAAAGAGAATATAGTACAAATATGAACTCTTTTTAGACACAATAAATTTATGAAAAGAAGTTAAACTGTGTCCCCACTCTATCAATAGACTCACCATTGACAATAAATGTTTGTTTTAAAGCGACTTTGAATATAATAATGCATTATGAACTTGGATTTTATGAAGGATAAAAGGAAGACCCCCTACAATCTACAAGTAAATTAAGAGAAAACTGACACCAAAGGGAGTTAAACTAAATACTTTAGGGGTTAAACATGGCAGTGATTATCAATAGAACTAAGCATGAAGCTACAAAGGAAGTGGTTTATGAAAGATAATGCTGAAAACTGCTTAATAAATATTTAGTTATATGTCAAGCACTCTCTAAATACTTTATAAGCATACTCTCACTTAATCACATACCAGCATTATACAATAGGTAGTATTGTTTTCTCGTGTAAAAGGATGGAGAAAATGGGGCCTAAGAACTAAACTCTGACCTTTTTTCCTCTCGTCCAAATTCCTAACTAAGGGACCTGGGGAGTCACACAGACTCATCAGGTGGCTTTTTTAAATTAACCCTACATACTAAGTTTTGCTTTCCAACCTGACTCTGGCATAACATCACATAACAGATAAAGAAGGAATTCAAAGTATTTTTTGGCTTTGTAAAACCACCTCCAGGGGAATTCTGGCCTCTGGGTACCTTTTAAGACACTTCTCTATTCTCTCTGAAGTCTGCCATCTTTGAGGCTTCATCTGCATATTAAGAAACTCTTCTCCATCCCCATATTTCAGCAGAACATCTCCTTTACTGATTGCAAAATTCCTTAGATAGAACCATAACTCTTGCTACTAGTTGCCGGTCAGGGAATCTTTGAATCTACCTATAACCTGCAAACCCCTACTGGAAGATGCCCTGCCTTCTTGGGTTGAGTCAACATAAATCTCACATGTATTGATTTATGATTTTCTGTAACTTCTGTCTTCCTAAGATGTATATAACCAAGCTACAATTTAACCACCCCGAAAAAAATGTTCTCAAGACCTGTTGAGGCTGTATCTTGGGCCTGGTCACTCACATTTGGCTCAGAATAAACCTCTTCAAGCATATTTGGCTGAACTTGGAATTTTTTCCTCATAAGGGATAAGTCAAATTGCTCAAGGTAACATCACTAATAAAGTGTCACAACCTGATTTTTTTCCTCACCTTAAATTTAATCTAAGGTAGGAGAAACAAGGCCCTTGATGCTAGGGAGAAATTTTTTAAAAGATAATTTTAAGAAAGTATAAATGCACATAAACAAAACCCTAACATTTCTAATAATATCCTATTCATGAATAAATGAAGGTGATTTTATTTATTTATGAAATTTGCATAATAAAGATGATAAAGTTTTGTCACTGGTTTCTAGAAACTGAGATTCTCTAGCAACTATATTGATTTATATTATTAATGATTTATACTTATTGATAAAATCCTGGACCACTAAATAGTTTGCTGGGAACTGTGATAAATATTTTAAATCCCAGACCCAGGCTAAATTTTATAGATACAGCACCACAGTTCCACAAGAATATAAGGAAAGCTTCCAAAATTATAAAATTTTTACCTTGCTTTATCAGTTTCACTTATAGCTGCAAAGCTACCCTTCAATACATTTATTTAACTTTGTATTCATATATATTTTTAGAATTATCTATTTGAATAGTTTCTACACACACACAAAAAATAGTTTACCTCCATTTTTTTTTAAAGATTTAGATTTTCCTGATGGAGAGAGAGGTAATTTTTTTAAACTAGCCAGTTTAAAAGTCCTTGCAACCTAATAGCTGAAATTAACAGTTTTTGAATGGGTTTACATGACACATAATAATAATCAAGGTATCCATTTTAATTTTGAAATACATATTATTACATGAGAATCTTTGTAATATATGACCAGAATAGTGGGCGGAAACTAGAATCTGAAAATGACCAGGACAAAAAAAAGTACTGGATCATGCAGTTACCATAAATGAAAAAAAAAAGAGAATGTGTGGTAATACAACATAAAACAGAAGCTAGATGAAATCATATTTAAAGAAAACTTACAAATTTGACAGTAGGAGCTGACTTCAGCATACCTCTCCTCTTGCCCTCTTCCATCCACCATGAAAAGTTCTTTGAAATTTTGTACTGAATTTCCTTTCTTTAATGTGTATATGTAACCCACAAGACAAAGAACATAACACAACATGGTTAAATTGGAGAAGCCTGAGCTGCCAAGACAATGTTTACTTAACTAGTATTGTGTGCCCACATTGCTGTTTCATGCAGAACCATATTCATCTTTGACTCAATGTACTGCTCTTTTTAAAGAAAATGAAATAAAACACTCTTTTCCTAACTGCATGGGTATAATAAAAATGGTCAAAAGGTATGGATTAAAGCATGCAACCTAGGAGGTATACCTGCTGCATCAAAGAAAATATTCCTGAGGGGTATTATACTGTAAGTAGAGAAGACAATATTTTGCAACAACATCTGGCATGAAGAAACAACTACTTGCACAGATGATTAAATCTGTTATTTAAAATATACACTTTGAAAAAGTATATACTTAGAAAATGAACATTAAGGTTTCTGATACAAGAAAGCAACATTCCAGTATAGCCCAGCATGGCTGAAGAACAGTATAAGACACACATTCCCATGCTAGAAGAACATGGATAAGTCAATAAATGTGTTGAAATTTTCCCTAAAACATTGTCTTTAAGTTATTACTAATGATAAGTAATACAAAAGTCTTAATGAATGTCACTTATTTTCTGCTCTATATAAAGTGTGGTTGTAAAGTCTATACCACTCTCTTCTTAGAATGTACCTCTTTTAAAAAATATTATATCTTTAAACCTGGAATAAGTAAATTCAGCCTAACTACTTTAATCAACGTTTTGTACCAGGGTAAACAAAATTAGTCTCACCCACATTTGCTTACAGATTTTACTTTAACAGGATTTGTTTTTGATTGGAGGAACTAAATGGGTCTATACCTGCATGTGAGTAATTTTATTTCAAAACTGAGTGTGCATATTGGTTTCAGCAGAAAAATCCTTCTATGAGAATAATAAGAATTATAAGTTATGTAATTAGGGATGAGAACTAGTTTCCCAAGCAGAGGAGATAGAGTGTTCAAAACTGAATAAAAGATTTATGCAGAGGAAGCTGTTATGATTCCTTTGCTGACAGTGCTACTAAGATACAGCAGCAAGTAGCAAGAAATAAGTAAAAAGGTTGTTAAAAAGAAGTCATGAAGAGCTTTGGTTCTTCTCGTAAGGCTTTCTACTTTATCTGGTAGATCAATTGTCTTAAAACTTGTGTTTTATGTTGTAAAACTGTTGTAAAACACAAGTTTTAAAACAGAAACTTTTGGGGATAGATAGTATTATTTATTTGCAGTAGTTCATGCCCTCCATGCTCTTGCCATGGCTTCATTGTGGGTTTAATATACTTCTTGATGGTGATGTCATAGGCCAATGTTATTTGAAGAGACAGAATATGAGAAATCTTTGGAATGTGTTTGTATTATCTGACCTGTCTCTGCAGCATCTGTATACTTCACAAGGAGAGAAACCACAAAAGTTCACTCATACCAAAAAACATGTGACGATAACCTGAAGTGTCTGTTGAAAAACCATCTCAGCCAATCCAAAGACCTGTAAACAATAAAAAGAAATATTTGTCACTATAAGGCACTGACATTGGAAGATGTTCATTACACAGCATCATTACAACAATTGTTGACTAATACTTTTTCTTCAAATACAATTTTAGCTAGGCCTAATATAAAAAAACATGCAAAGCATATTTTGCTTGAATTTGTTAAAAGTGAGAGGCTCCAAACATCACTTTGATTAGCTTCTTTTTACCTTGTCCTGGTGTCCTTGGTTTGAAAGAAATTCAATTGTTTGTTGGTAATATAAAAGAATTTGAAGTGAAGGAATAACACAATCTGTGTGTGCATATTTGTACATGCTTAAAGTCAGTCTAGTAGCAGGAGGATAAAGAGGTAGAAAGAATGCTGAAGTATAACAGACAGATGCTAAAGACCTGAACTAAGTGATGAAAGTGAAAAGGGGGAATTCAAGAAATTTAGTAGGGCAGCTGACCTGTCTAGAAAAATCAATGGGAAAATTAGCTGAGGAATGGTCTCCCCACTCCCACCCATACTAATTAATATCTTTTGAAAACAAAGATGCAACTTTTCCACCTCTTCATACATGTGTCTGTTTTAAATAATCTGTGGCAGAAAAAATGAAGTGACTTGTTGAGCATATACTGTATATCACATTGTTGTAGCATTGTAGGGGAGGAAATATTTATTTTCCTCACATACTACAAGATTAATGACTGAGGTCTCCAGAATAAAAGATAGATTAACAAGAGAAAATCATATAAATTTATTTAATATAAGTTTTATAAGACACAGGAGCCTTCATAAAAAATGAAATCCAAAGAAATATCTACACCTTTATATTTTTATGCTAGTTTTGATTAAGAAGTGTGGAGAAATATGATTGGACAATAATAAACAGAATGGGGGGATTTAGAAAGGCATGCTTATTGAGATTCTCTTTGTGTCTCTATGTCTTCAAAGATAAGAATATTTCTTTTCTCTGGGTATAGGAAGGACACCCCCCTAATGAAGATCTTATGATCCACTTGAGAGAAAGGCAAGGAGAAGGTGGAAGCAAACTTCCTTTATCCTGTTTTCTCAAATGCCAAGGTGCTATATTTTGGAGGTATGTGTTCTAAATTCCATCAGTACAAAAAACCCCACATGATCACATGAAGAAAGTTGGGTAAAATGATAAAAACTTGATAAGCAGTCAATACCAATAAATTATACATTATTTATCTCCTCTTATTTAATTCTCAATTGAATAAGAATAAGAATGATGATTTATTATTTTAAAATCATTACTTTTCTAAGTAAAGAGAAGAAACTACAAAATCATCAGCCTGATATGCCGAAATGAGAAACAGTCACATAATTTTTAAATAAAAGAAAATGAAGATTTTAATGAAGTATTGTTAAAAAAAGAGAGAGAGAAAAACAACAACAAACATGGGTTTTGGCATTAAATGAACTGGTAGCTAACAAGAAGATAACATGCAATGTACAGATTCTTTGGTTTACATGAACTTTCAACAACTAACTACCCTATCAAGCAATCAGGCTCCACACACACCAGTCTCTCAGAAAGCTGTTAGTCAAGTGAGAATCCTGAGCAGTGGCCGCCATATGGAAACAATGAAGGGTCAGAGAGGAATTGGAGACAAGTGCTCCTGCTCAGGAAAATCTCAGTGGAGGCCAAAGGGTGTAATCGTCTGGTTCCCTAATTTATCTTCTCATAACAGCACCTTTAGATCTCGATGCTGAATCAGAGCACTAAGCATCACTTCAAGAAAGTAAGTGCTTAGCTGTGGATCACAGGGCAGGTCTGCTTTGATGCTCAGGGTTTGCAGACTGGTGAATTGGAAGCTTGAAGTTTCCACATTGAAGGAAACAACTTTGATATAAGCCTTGGGGCTGAAATATCAAGAAAGGACTTCTAAGAATCAATTGATGATAAAAGCTCTATCCTGTTTTAACTTACTTTTGTGTGCGTGAAAAGAATGGTACCAATTATTCTGTTTGCTAAGCTGGTTGGTTGTTCCTGCGGAAGGATGCCCATACTCCATAGTAAAGGAATGCTAACCCAAAGAGACATGTCTAATGAAACCTTTAATTTTAAGGATAAATATCAAGCACCTTAGAACCTTTAGGAATGCTTCCACTTAAGTAATATTAGATGGAATAGAAAGCGTAAATATTTAGCTCATTGGTTAGTGCATAAATAATGAGGTTGGAGGTTCTCTCATATTGAATTGGATGGTTGCAAGCAGTGAGAATATACAAAAAAAAGCTCACCGAGCTTAAAACTCAGAAGAATTGTATTAGAGAGCATTCGAATAAGTTTTCTAAGGCTAAAAACGAAAAAATACAAGTTTGTTCAAATTTCAATGGTTATACCAAAATATTTGCTCAAACAATATACAGGGTTTTCCTAATAATTTAAAGTCAATGAACTTCAAATTTATATATATATTTACATATTGCATACATTCAAATTTCTTGGAAAAGTTATGAACCTCACTTTAATATAGTGATGTTATAGTAATCAGCACATTTAAAAAGGTTCTATAGCTGCAGGAGAGCTTTTTCACATCTGATCTCATTTTATTGGTTTATAAAATGAAAATATTCAATTACTTTTAAGATCCCTTTCTATGCTGTAATTATGATATATTTAATACTAAATGGCTAAAATTGTATCATTAAATTAGGACAACATTTAAAAGTTGCAATTCGATAGATCACATTTATTTTTCATGTTTATAAAATAATTCTCGTAAATATCTATAGAATATGTTAGAACTCGATAAAACATATCTTTTAACAAATGCTCATTTTTCAAACAAAGAAAACAAATTTTACAAATGACTGTAGTAAATTTATTCTGACTAGGTGAAATATAAAAATTCATCAGGAAAAAAAGTGAGAAATTTTAAATTTACTTCACTTTAAAAATTATAGTTGAAATTTTACATGAAATTGTTATAGTAATATGATTAATTCCTATTTGAGAATAACCACAGCTATTACAACACTTTAAATAAAAAAATTCTAAATAATTATTCTAGATGGAAGTTAATTAAAAATGTTAACTTTTAACATAAGCAAGTAAGAAAAGGATACATTTTATAGACTATAGTCTCAAACAAGTTTAAACAAATTTAAGACTTGTCAGACATTTCATATGCATATTCAAAAAGTCAAAGATCCTAAATTCATGAAGTTTCCTATCTAATTTCATTTTTTTCTACACCAATCATTAAATTAGCATAAACATTCACCCCCAATACATTCAAACTGCTTTTATCAAGATTGACATTATCTTCTAAATGGCTAAGTTTAATAGTCTGTTTTCAGTTTTCACTATGAACAGCATTTAACATCAGTGATCACTTCTTTTTGACTTCTAAGACTCCCTGCTCTCCAGAATTTCTTCTGACCTCACCTTCCAAATTTTTCCCCTAGTTCTTCATATCCTTGACCTCTTAATGTTAGAGGGCCAACAAGGCTTTTTACTTGATTTTCTTTCCTCTCAATGTATACTTCTTGATCTTCTCATTTCTTCTTTTGCCTTTAATAAAGTCTATATGCTGACAATTTTCAAATTCACATCTCCAATTCAAAACATTCCCCTGAATATTTCAGTATTCACACAGTACTTTAGTACACACACAGACACACACACACAAAATGGGTCCATATATAACATCTCCTCTTTGGTGTTCAATAGATACATCTTTTTGTTGTTGTTGCTTTGAGTTGGGATCTCACTCTGTCACACAGGTTGAAGTGCAGTGGCAAGATCAGGACAATCACAGCTCACAACAGTCTCGACTTCTTGGGGCTCAGGCAATTCTTCCACCTTTACCTCCCAAGTAACTGGGATTATAGGTGCACAATGGCTAATTTTCTGATTTTTTTTTTTTTGTAGAGAAGAGGTTTAGCTATATTTCCTAGGCTGGTTTCAAATTCCTGAACTCAAGCAATACTCCTGCTTTGGCTTCCCAAGGTGCTAGAATTACAGGTGTGAGCCCCCATGCCCAGCCTCAATAGATATCTAATACAATACAAAACTAAAAATGAGTTTCTGATATAGTCTCCCCAAAGCATATATATTTTATTTCCTACTACTTTCCTATGTAAATTTACATTATTTTTTCAAGGGACAGTAGTCATTAGCTATTTCCAAGGGATATCCCAAGTCTTTTGTGTATTCCTTAATTCACCAAGTCTGTAATAGCATATAACTTATTTCTTAAAATTCAGAAGAATATGGTGGAGAGTTTAACTAGACCAGTCAAATTCTCAATGAGAATTATTACAAATATAAAATGTGTGGAAAACAACAATGCCTCCTGAATATGGCTGCTAAGTTACGCTCACAATGCTAGGCTATGTGCCCAGGTCATGTGATTCAAATTTGTGAATGCACACATTACTGCAACTATTTACATGCTTTCAGGGTTATACACAAATAATGAGAAAGCTAAATCCTTATATATCCCAAGATACAGTATTAATTAAATTCTGCATGAAATTTTAACATGAATTAGCAACTATAATATTATTCATGTATGTCTTATAGGAGCAATTAAATCTCTAAGCCATCCATGAGTACTCCAATCCACAGATATATTTATCTCTTCTGAAGTTTCAAAACAAGTAATATTCATCACCAGATAGAGATGAGAGTTGACAAATACTTCAGTAAGGTCCTGAATTCGCATCCCACAGTTAATTTTTCAAATGAAATCTGAGATTGAGAAAAACACAATTTACCAAAGCAAGGCAACATACTTTATATTTTGTTTACTTTCATATTTTGACTAACCATATTATAATATTTAAGAGTAAGCAATTTTAAATAATTATGATACCTAAAATCAGACTACCAGTCTCTGATTAAATATTCTAATGTGAAAATACTGAGAACATAAGAATGATCCAATAAATATATTTTGATCAGTGAATTTAAAAAACTACATACTAGAAGGAAACATAGTAAAATATAACAGCCATCATAAAATCAGTAATTAAAAGTTCAAAATTTGAGGGATAAATTGTCTGAAGACATCTTGACATATGCTAGTTTTACCACAAAAACTGAGTATGGCAAGTCATACTATCATTATTTTTCTACTTTAAAAAATCTCCAATAAGTATCTCAAGAAAAATTTTTAAAATCTAAATGTTTCCCTTGGAAAGTTCTTCACTGAGATTGTTTCACAAAAAACATAGTCTCATAATCATTCTAGTAAAAATTAATCTTCATGATTAAGTTAAAGCAAAATGATTCTTAAAATAAACATGTGAGATCATTTGTAATGTTTTTTTTAATAGTAATGCAACACTAACAAGAAGAGTTAATCCATATATTTCTTTCACCCAGAAACCAAATTATATGTAACAATGAGATAAAACGGCTCACATCAATTGAAGCATTGTTGGAGAAAAAAAAAAAAAACTTATCAGGATAAAGTTTTAAATATAAGCCTTCTATGCATAAAAACACACTATAAGATATAAATAAAAATGAACATTTTTTCCTCAACATTCACAGGCAAGAAAAGAACTAATTGAAAACCAATAAATTAAGTACAGTGCAGCAAGCGGTCTCTACTAACTCAGCCTATACATCAATAGGTCATTCTCAGTTAATTAAGTGAAAGCATAATCAGCTTAATTTATGTAGTTCACGGAAGTTAATGATATCATAGTACAGTACCTGATGTCTGACTTTTCAATACAGCTTGTTTTATCTCTTCAGTTCATCCTGCTATTCCTCAGAGCAGGCACGTTATTTCTTTGGCTCACTTTCTATGCTTGTCTTCCAGCAGAAAAGGGAAAATTTGACATGAAAAAAATTAAGATCAAAGATCACTCAAAAAACACATTATTTTTAAAACGACCTGAGATCTCAGCAAACTATTTCACATAACATAAAGTAAACATAAACTGCAATAAGTTTTCTTAAAATAAAAGCAATTATTTAAATAAGATTTGTATAAATGAATCTAATATGCATATACAGTTAGTAAAGGATAAGCCAATAAAGACATTTTTTAAAGTGTGCAATTATAAAATAAATAAGTATTAGACGTAAGAATTTGTTGGTATATTTGTAGATTGTGTTGCGTTTCTACACTAATTATGTACCTGTGAGTACAGGATCTTCCTCTTCAGGCAGAGAGTTTCTTTCCACTGTCCCTGTGGCTCATCTCTTTTCTGAAGCTGCAAGTTTACACACAAAGACAAACCACAATGTCAACCAATTGGACCTAACTTAAGGAACCTAGGGGATCGATTCGTAAAGCAAAGAATGAACAGGACCCTATTTCTGAAGTACGTTGCTCAAACTGCTCTTTCATTAAAAGATGCTCTTTCTTATTGATTTTGGCTTAAGTAATGAGAAAGCTTATCCAAAAATCTTTAGCATTTGGGCTCAAGTTAAGGGAATCAATACAGTCATTTCCCATTTGAACTGCATATGTGAGTTTTATGTACGTAAGACAAGACAAAGCCAAATTCAGATAAATCAATGGCATTGCCAATAGAACATGAAGCTGACAAATGGTGTTTTTCAGCAATTAAAGTGAGCTGTAAACATACAAAGAGTAATCAATTACAGTGTTTTGCCATTAATAGTTTTTAATTGGTACAAAAGTCATATGTGAATGTGTTTCCCCAGGAATGAAAAGTAGAGAACCTACTTCAGTATCCTGTGGAATCATTTCACTACTGTTTTTATGAACACACAGATAATTTTATATCTTTCAATGTAAGTTAAGACCTTAATTAGTCAGAATGTATTTGAATACTAAATAATCTTTATAAGCAGGGAAATATTTTATAGAGTAAGAGTGAACATACTATATCCTTTCTTTTGGAATATGCTATTTCAAACACTTTTGCACCTTCAAAATGTTTATATTTTTGCATTTATTTTTGAATTTTTTATTGAAAAAAAATAACTTGTATTAAGTTAAAATGATAGTATTATTCCTAAACTTGAATTAAAGCATAGTATCATATTTTTTTCATGGTTACCATGTTCATTATACATAAAGATTATAGCATTTATTCAAATATCTTTGAAAACCTTTTATATCAATGATAATTTGTAATAAAAATACTAAGCCACTATGCTTCGCCATTATTCACAAGTATTCAGGATAATTGCTGTACAGATAGCCAAATATAATTCAGAATGAGCTAAGATAGACACATCATTAAAATGTAGATAAAACCTTTGTTTTTAATAAAAAATGATATAACAAAAGAAAAAGGTTAATTGAAAAGCAAAATAAACTACCGAGTTTAGCAGGCACATTACCTAGATTAACAGAAATCAATGAAATCATTAAAACAATTAATAACTTAGAGCTTCATTCAGACTAAGATAAACTCTGTGGCTATTAGAATACGGATACAAGGCTACAGAGACATATCTATTCTGACTAGATAATTTCCTCTACTCTGTAGCAGTTCAGTAATATATGAAACTGGCATTACACAGCCACCCATTTCTTCCTGTGAAACGAGATCTTCCATGCTCTTTGCTTTCTATGGTAAGTGAATCATAAGAACCATAGTCTTTACAGAAGGGAACATAGTTCCCCCCGGTGTTTAGGATATAAAATGAGTCATTAAAGTATCAGTGGTATTAACCAAAGCCTCATAATTGTTCAACCTGTTCCCTGAATAGAAAATGTTCAGAATTTTGAAATTCTGATGGATGATACAGACATCTAAGGAAACAGACATCTAAGGAAACAAAGGAACGATTTATAAAATATCAAAAAACTGAAAATAGTATACCAAAACAAAAAATAACTCATGCTTAATCTCATATTTTCAGGAACTGGATATCTCAATTTAAATAATTAGCATAATTCATGTAAAACTTATGCCTATAACTGAGGCATAATCCTACAAAATCAACAAATGCAAATTTAATGAATTGCCATAATATATAAAACTGAATTGTACCTGGGCTCTGGAGGCAGACAGATCTTGGTTTGAAATTCCAGTTCTTCTATTTGTTAGCTGCAGTAACCTATTTTATTTTGCTCTGAGAGTTTCCTTTTCTAAAAAAGATCAGAAAATAAGGGAACATTCTCAGGGGCTGTTATAAAGATTATATCAGATGATATATGTTGTACCTGGCACAGTGCTTAGCACATCATTGGCCTATGCTAAATACTTCTTGGTCATATGGATGAATTAATTAGCTTATTAATTAATAAACATTACTCTCATGTAATGCACAATGAGTAAAATATTGAAATTTCAAAATATGTTACCAGTCAATCCATTTTAATGTAAGTGTATTTAAGAAATGTTTTAGACCAACCAGGAGACTCTTTTTCAAATTGTATTCTAAGCCGGGCTCAGTGGCTCAGTCTGTAATTCCATGCTTTGGGAGGCTGAGGTGAGTGGATTGCCTGAGCCTGCGGGTTCGAGACCCGCCTGGGCAACTTGGCGATACCTCATCTCTACAATAAATCAAAAATTAGCCAGGAGTGGTAGCGCGCACCTGTAGTTCCGGCTACTTGGAAGGCTGAGGTGGAAGGATTGTCGGAGCCCAGCAGGTCGAGGCTGCGGTGGCTGGGAGCAGTCACTGCACTCCATTCTGGGTGACAGAGTGAGACTCCAACTCAATCAATCAGTCAATCAATCAATCAATCAATCAATCAAATAAAATTGTATTCTAGGTCAGGCACTGTGGGTCATGTCTGAAATTCCAGCATGTTGGGAGGTCAAGGCAGAAAGATTACTTGAGTCCAAGAGTTTGAGGCCAGCCTGGGCAATATAGCCAGACCCCATCTCTACAAAAAACATAAAAATAAATAGCCAGCACACACTCATATTCCCAACTACTCCAGAGACTGAAGCTGGAGACTACTGAGACCCTGTATCTCAACAAAAAAGAAAAGAAAAGAAACTATCCTTGTTTATTGTATCTGCAAAAATGTATCTGGAATACTGGAACAGATAACTATGGAGTCATTCAGTCACCCATTTACTCAATAAACTTAATTTGAACACCATTTACCAGACACATAATTTTTAACTCTATGTCAAATAGAATTTTTAAAATAGCACTTAACAGAACCATTTTAAGTTTAACTGAGAACTATAAAGAATATCTTACAGTCAATGCCAAATAATATATAAAAATACAATTTTGCTGAGTACCATTATTATAAGGAGCAAAATCAGATGATAGTTACCTTTCCCAACTTTCTGTTTCTGCTTTGGCTCAAAGTTCTCCAGAAGCTAAACACAAGCAGATTCAAGGCTCATTTTATTTTTAACAATAGGTATATGACCACCACATGGGTCTCTAAAATCAGATATAGTGCCCTCATATACAAAATACAGAAAATAATACCTGCCTTTCTCTCTTCTTGGAGTTTTGGGTGAGAATTCAAGAGATAAAACATATAAAGATACCCTAAAATCTTCAAAGAACTATGCCAATATGTTCTTTCTCTTATTATTTTTAGCAGAAAATATAAACAGTATTTTATATTTTTGTTCCTAACTACACTGAATATTTTGCAAATTGCTGAAGAGCTATCCATGCCATGTGTTCTCCCTTCTTTGTGCTTTGATGTAATGTAATTCCCTCTCTCTGCATCTAAACCTACTCTTGTGTGCTCCTAAAATTCCCTGTTATCTCTCTGTAAGAAAACTTTCACTATTTTGTAATTCTTTTTACTTGTTTCACTACATTACTACAGAGAGAGTTCCTGATGATAGGAACCACATCTTATATATTTTTGTTTATTTGACATGACAAGTACTCCAATAAAATTTGTGGATTGCATTAATAAATTAATATTATGTTTAGGAGCAAATTTTGTTAAGATTTACTATATACCATCCCTGTGCAAAGCACTTTATGTAAACTATTTAATTATGTGAATTATCTCATTTTATTTTCAAAAAGAACCCTCTAAAATAATAAGTATAATTGCTATTGAGAGATTAGGTAGATTTTACATATGAGATATTAGGTTATGGCCCAAATCACACAGAAGATAAATGGTGGATCCCAGAGTCCAATTTCTTTCAGTCATTCTTCTGTCTGCCTTAATTCATTCAACTCATTTTTACAGGTTCAGAAACTGGGTTTATTCAATTTTCTGAGAGAGCTCAGGTCCAGACTTACAGATGCAATGTAATTAATCTTGTAAGAGACTAAAGCATATGATATAATTTTATTTTGTTAATTTCTAATAATGTAGAGAAATGCTAAATAAGCCAACCAAAATACTATTTTCTGTTTCATGATCCCATTTGTAAAAGGCTACATATGATATTAAAATGTTCATTCATTCAACAAATATTGAGTACCTATCATGTAGTAAGGTTCAAAATAAAGCAGGAAACTAGATGGGTAAAAAACATATTTTATGGAGTTCACATTCTACCTCTTATTCCCTACATACTATATGGTAGGCACTGTTCTAAGAAATTATATATTTATTAAACAACTTTACAAAGCTTTTATTATTATTACCCTAATTTTACAGATAGAGACACTGAGCAAAGGGAGGTTAAGTAACATTCCCAAGATTACAGCTTTTAAGAGCAGGAGTGAAAGTTTGAATGATGACTTCTATACAGTGAACTTGAAATCTAGGCAAGGAAACTATTTGTTAATAAATCGCACCATGCAGCCCAATGGCAGGGTGCTATGGACTCAGTCATAGAAGAATAACTTCCAAGAGCACCAAATCACCGGCTCCTTTCACTGAGGACATCCTGTTCCCTGGGTTGTGCCACAGATGCACTGATACAGACCAATTTGCCAATCTTCTTTCATATTCATCCATCCAAAGCACCATCACCTCATGCCTTGTAAGGTGCAATACAATCAAATCAGCTACAGTTTCTTCATGTGAATTACTGGTTGAAATGAAGAGACAGTCCACTTGTACACATTTCCCAAAGTGGAAGATCTATTTCATGCTTCATTTTTAAAAATTTAGAACATTCTCACTTTTATACTTTAGGAGATCCTACTCTTTAACTACAGCTATTGCATAAACTGCAACCAGAAATAAGCTTTTATATTACAAAATACTTCATAGTACTGAATTTTGTTTTATGAGATGAACAGCACATTGTTAGTGCATAGTATCAGCAAATATATAGAAATGTTTTCTTTACAGAATTTTTGTGGAGTAATAATTTTAGTATATTTTATATTATATAATAATGATTTATATTTTATTATATATAATATATTAAAATACTATTACACCCATCACATGCATACTGCATTCTACAATAAAATAATACCATCTCAGTTCCAATCCACCTAAAAAAATATACCTCTTTCATGGTAGCTGTGGCATTATATCCGAACTGAAAAGTTGAAATCTAAAATTTCAACAGCATTTAAAATTAGCTACAAAACTGATTAGAGACGTTTTCATCAAAAAAATTCTTAAATACGTACTTTTCTGTTTGGGTTGTTTCCTGTGACTCTTTTCTCTTTTCTTTTTCTTTAACATATGTTAGTCCCATTCAATTTTCTTCTCAGTTCTCCACTAACACTTCCTCTCAATTCCAACTTAATCTCCTGTCTTCTTTCCCATTAACCTTTAATATACACACTTGCTATCTCCTCTTTACTTTCTATCTGGCCCATTCATCTCTCATTTCTTTCCTAATATAATAGATGTGGGAAAGGAAGCTCAAGACTCTATAAAACAAATACAAAAAGTAAGGTCTCCGATTAGACAACAGTTTAACTCAGTTGCATCACTTGAATACAAACATATTTACATATCATCTGTTTCTCAGAAGTTGTTTCATCTCCTTTTCTTAACCCATATTTTAGAAAAAAAAGTATGTACTAATTTTTAATCCTTCTTTGTTCCATCAACTGCAATTTCTCTAAACTGCATTTGAAATCACCTGTTCAAGGAATTTAAGTGGATCTAGAATTTATCATTGTATCTCTGTCTACCTAGCAGAGTGACCGCCACAAATTAGTTTTCAATGAGTGTTTGATGAACAGAACTAAAATAAGTAGGATTTAAACTTGATAGGAATGTAAATAGTTGAAGGAGAAATTGCTGTTCACCAATATCTGGGGTGAAAACTGCAGCGTTGGAGGAGGGTGAGCAATCAGTACTCACAACTTTATCCTACTATTCAACCTCTCACTCTCCTCCCTGATTATCTTTTTCTATATCTCCAAGGCCATCTAGTCGAAAGTTCAAGCAGTTGTTTAAGGGTTAGTTGTTTAAGGTTATAATTAGAAGCTCAAATACTCAAGTAGCTGAGGCTCTAATGAGTTTCCTGGGGTTTTTTGTTTGTTCGTTTTTTGGGTTTTTTTTTTTTAGTTGGAGTCTCACTCTGTCGCCCAGACTGGAGTGCAGTGGCACACTCCTGGCCACTGCAGCCTCGACGTCCTGGGCTTGGAGATCCTTCCGCCTCAGCCTTCCAAGTAGCTGGAACTACAGGGGTGCACTACCATGCCCAGCTAGTTTTTAATTTATTGCAGAGACAAGGTCTTGCCAAGTTGCCTGGGCAGGTCTCGAACCCACAGGTTCAGGCAATCCACGCGCCTTGGCCTCTCAAAGTGCTGGGATTACAGGCTGAGCCACTGAGCCTGGCCTAGTTTCCTGTTTTTGATCTCAAAGAAAATTGTGACTGAAATCTAACACTGGCAAAAAAAAAAAAAAAGTAAAACCTCCTATAATGGTTTTGCTATTCTTTCATTTCTATTTCCTTGTAATAAATTTTAAGACATTGTTGTCTGAATTGTGTCCTCACATAATCTCCATGTAACTTGTACTCAAGTTAAGTTACAACTGCAAGCAAGACAACAGATCATGAAGAACAGTGGTTTTCAAAATGAACTTTTTTCAGAGGTTTCTTTTCAGGAGTTTTGAGTTTTCTACCTTCTTTCCCATACTTTAATCATAGAGGAAATAACCACAGAGTGCAAAAAAGAGAAAAATCCATTGACCTGATTAGGAAATAGCCAGACTTTTGCTTGTACCACCACAGTCCACTCACTGGCAGCCTCTGGATACAGTGGGAAAGGTGAATGAAAGAATGTAGGAGTTCTGTGCTGTGAACTTGGGGTTGTTCCCTGAGCCTTGTGGGACTCTAGTCCCTCATGGGAAACTGCTTTACCCACAGCTGTGCTCTGTCACAGTGCACATGGAGTGGTACAAGAAAAAAAAGAAAGCCTTGAGCAGCACCAGTCACCATTTTTTAGAAACTCAACCCTTGTGGTGGTGCATCTGTTTTCTAGCTGGCCTAGGAGGAGACAAGTCCTAAGGGCAAATTTCACAGCTACAGACAGTTCCTGACTAGGTTGATTTGCTTGAGAACAACTGAACCTCTGAGGCTGGCTGCACTTCGACATTCACAAGGTAAACTGCCTGAGGCCAAAGTGAGAAGCCAAGTGGAAATCATTGCCATACTAACCTCACTTCCTAGGTAAAATTTTCTGTGCCAGCCTTGCACAAAAGGACCTCTCCAATGTCCTGGGACTCTCTCCTAACTCTCACCAGCGTAGTCAAGGGTGTGCTTTTGCAGAATGCTCAAGCTCCTTCTCTACAACCTCCACATTCCCCTCAAAGGTACAAAACAGACAGAGAACTTGGGTAATCCCCAGCACCTTGTCCTCCACTTAGGTTGGCTGGGCACTTCCTTGGAGCAACACACACTAAGGAGAAATTGCACAACCACCATTGCAGCTGACTTTCTCCTATAACCATCACTCACCTCTTGGCTGGAGGTCAATAGCACAACCCACCACATAAGGTATAATAACAGCTTTGGGGAAGGCCTGATCCCAAACCCCAGCTAACACCACTCTCCAAGTCACAGTGTCCACTCAGGATGCCATGAGCCAGTGCAGGTACCTAGCACAGGACTGCCACAGCTGGTAATTAAAAAACTCACCACACCAAGGGTATAATATAAACAAGGGAACCCTACGGTGCCTATGTAAGCCCCCTGTCAATCTCAAAAAAGAAGAAATAGTTTACTCATCTGAGAAGGGACCAGAAAAATAATTCTGAAAATATAAAAAAAAACAGAGTTCTCCCAAACTCCCAAAAGACCACATCAACTATTCAGCAGCAAACCTTAACCAAAATAAAATTTTTGAAATTCCAGGCATATAAATCGAAAGGCTGATTATAAAATTGATTGACAAACTTCTGGGAAAAAAAAAATTGAAAACTAAAATATAAAGAAATTTTTAAAACCATTTAGGGAAACCTACATTCTGCTGCACAGAAAGATTGTAAGACGGTGGGAAATAGGGTCCAGTGGGCTCATACACCGATAGGGGGATGCTGGAATCGGCATACAGACTCTGAATCACAGCTTCTCCCTCAACAAAACCTCAAAACTGCAAAGAGTACAGCCCGCAACCCACACTCCAACCTCAAAAGTGAACAAAGCCAGAGGACCCTAATAAGGAAGAAGAGGAGATTGTACAAGTGAAGCAAAAGCAACCCCACCATCCCTGAAAAACAGAATTAAAGAAGGGGAAGGAAAGGAGGAGAGAGTGAGCAATCTACACAAATGAAGGAAAACCAAAAGAAGAATATGGGTCTCTCCCAGACCCCTGGGAGGCAGACACTGAGAAAACTGACTTCGGAATGCAAACAATGAAGAGCCCCCAAAATGACTGGTCTCAAACTACAAATCTAGATATCAAGACAATAATGGAGAGATTAAAAAGAATTGAGGAGAGTCAAGAAG
>CAUYQG010181618.1:0-36284 GCA_963574415.1 Tarsius wallacei
TGGTTTGAAACCTTTTATTTATTTATGTATTATAGATATGGGTACAATTCAGGGTTAGGTATATAAACATTAATCATGCAGGTACTCTTGTTGATGAGGTATGCCCCTCCCTCCCCTAGAAGTTTCCCTCAACTGCTAATCCCACACCCCCCCCGACTGTTTTCCACTACTGCCAGTCACTTTTTATAGCATAAAATGGCTTTATTTAAATGAAAAATGGAATCTCACCCTTTTTACTAGGGGATGGGATTGCCACACATTACCTTTTAATTATTGATATAGAGACGATTGGATATAATTTTTTTAAACTGTCAGTAAGAAATAAAAGTGTAAAATACAAGATACCACAAAATAACATACTAAAATTAAGATAAAATATTGTCATCTTTCTGGTTCCAGTCAGTTATAATTGAAGTTGTCTCTATAGCAACTTTTTTATTGTATAATATATAAAATATAATAAGAATAACATACCAATATTTGGATTTTTCATTGTAACTTTTATTTTGTCACAGAATATATAGTGTGGATTTTGGGGTGTTGTTTCTTCAGAATATTGAACTACCATGCTGCATTTAAGTAGTTATATGATTGAATATACGCTTCTCTGAACAAACTTAAGAAGTCAGAATATACAGATAATAATTTCTCACCAGTTTAAAGTCAGAGCCTGTCTTCATGGATTTGTCCCTAGGGCAAGTGGAAGTTTTAATTTGATAGAGTTTTTTAAAAATGAGATTATAATGTACTTGAAAATATTCTAATTGCTTCACGTTTTTTCTGATGCTGTCTTTTTCTTAGGGTATGTATATTAAATCAACATATGATGGCCTCCATGTAATTACTGGAACCACAGAAAATGTAAGTATTTCAACATTTCAAATTTTGTTGAAATTTTGTTATTGTTAAACCACTTGTATATCTCTCATGATTGAGGTTGACATCTCAGAACATGAATAGATAGGAGATACAATTTAAAAGATACAGTGAGTTAGTAGGTATTGATTGGTTAGAATTTGTTATCTTATTTTATTTAGAATAGCTACTTAAAGTAAATCAGATGTTTCCTGTTTGCGGCCAGAGATTTGTCTTTGTTAAGTATTTTTTGGTTCTTGACAAGTTATTGTGACGTCTAAAAGAACCCAATTTCATCTGTCAAATGGTTTAGTTATGTTAAGAAAAACTCATGTGAAAAAAAGAGTCTCTTAAATCAGGCTTTCTGAATACTTGCAATATAATTAAACTTAGTTCAGTAAAGGTGCAGCATGGTAGCTGAGTGATTTTTATAGTCAACTCCCTGGACTAGCAGCATTAGTCTAGTTTGAGAACTTGCTAGACATACAAACTCTCAGACCCCACCCAAGACCCACTCAATTAAAAATTCTGAGAATCAGTCTGTTTCTTAAAAAGAGATTCTGTTTTAACAGGTGATTCTGAGGCATGTTTGAGAATCATTGTAAGCAGTGAGTCAGAAGTTCCCAGGGCAAGGTCTTACAACCAGTCTGCATCTTAATGGAAGTGCAATTTTAGGCAAGACATTTAACCTCTCACAGCCTCAGTTTCCTCAACTATAAGCTAAAAATAAATTATCTGAACTACATACTTCACTCGGTTGTAGTGAAAATCAAATAAGCTAATAAATGTGAAAGACTTTGTTATAGAGAACTATAGCTATTCTATGGAGAATGAAATATGATGTGATCATGGTGGGCATTAATACATGATCAGTGTGATAGAACTGAATAACATAATAAATCATTATTCCCACATTTGATTTCCATTCTACTCTTATATCAGCAGGTACTAAGCTTTAAATTTACTTTTTTTCTTTTAGTGATTCTTACAAATTGCATGTTTATGCTATGCTTCTTTAAAGAGGACTGAGGTGGATTAAGTTTAATCTCAAGTTATTATTGATCTCAATACTTTGTCACCATTTTCTTTTCAAAAATCAACATTTTCTTCATCTAACTCACCTGTTACTTTAATCACTTATTGATTTTCCCCTTTTTCTTTTGGTGTCTTGTGAAAGGTGAAATACACAATATACATTGCAGTTAGATTGCTGTAGCAGCTTCACATATGGTATTAAATATGAGAGTCATAAGGAATTAGAATATCATTTAAATGCATATTGTGAACTTTTTAGCAATTTTAAATGCAGTAAGATGCTACAAACTTTACTGTTGTCACTGATTGATCATTCTCATTTATTTGTACATTCATTTGATCATTAATATGTTCATTTATTCATTTAACATGCCTTTGCTTCATATTTGCTATGTTCCAGGCATGGTACTAGGTATTGGAAGACTTTTTAAAATAAACTAGTTTACTGCCCCTGAGGAGTGGACAGCATATAGGGATTCACCTGTATAAACAAGTAGTGCAATTTGCATGGGCAAAGGATAGTAAATGCTGCCAACTGAAATCAGAGAAGTAATCACAGAAATGGTGATTTTGAATTGTCATGAAGGGTTGGTAGGAATGAATCTCTCTATATTGTCTGAGGTCAATAAAAAGATTGAGCATATGCCTTACTCATATTAATTACTCAGTAATATTTGGTAAATGGATAAGTGATCAAAAGAAAGACTGATTCTGGGAGTCATTTAAATATAAACCATATATTAATAGAAATAGTTCATCCTTTGATTATTTTTTCTTGAAAATGTTTTACTATTTTTGGTAACCTCAGTCATTTATAATTAGGAAATTTGTTTTGAGTCTTAGTAAAGCTGCTCACTAAAGTGGGTAAGTTGCTTTGCTGTGCCCCAGTTTTTTAGGTTTTTAATATGTAAAATGAGAGATTTGGACAAAATAATCTCTAAGGTCCTTTTATAATTTTTATGACTGGTTTACATACCTGTACACAAAGTTGCTTTAGTTTCTTTGAATTTTACGTACCAGCTATCACTTTTGTTTACATTATGACTAGAGTCATTTGTTTCATATTCTTTTCCCATACTTTCCTTTTAAAAGATCAGTTGTGAACCAAACAGCATAGGGACCAATTATAATTACAGTTTTATTAAAATAATGGTTTACAATTTTGCAACATTGCTACATGGTACTTTTCTGATTTGGTAATAATACAGACATAAGACAGATAGTAATTAATCTTCTGCGTTCTTTTATTGTTATGACACCATCCTTAGAGTTGAGTTTATATTGTAGATGAATCTACCTCTTTAATAGTATAGTTGGAGTCATTACTTCAGTTATGAGGACTCCCTGGGATATCATCTTTTCTTGGATTCTAGGCTGTGCCAAACAATTTTATTTTTAATTTTAAAAATTTGTTGAATTTAGGTTAATATTGTTTCAAGACCTTTATGTTTTAGAAACAATTGGAAATTGGAAATGAATCAAAAATAAAGTAAGTAGAAATCACTAAAAGCAAATTCTTTTCTAGGATCTCAAAAGTAGCATTTTACTTTGCAGATTCTATCATCTTCTTTGACTTTTGATAGGCAATAATGAATATTATAGAATTTATAGTTGTGGTTGATAAACACGTACATATATATACACAAATACTTTTTATAAAAAGCACATTTCTATATATTTAAAAGATCAAAAGCATATTGCCATACTATAATCACTAATCATCAAGGAAATGTAAATTAAAACCACACTGAGATACCACCTAACTCCAGTCAGGTTGGCCATCATCAATAACTCAAAAAACAACAGTTGCTGGAGAGTATGTGGGGAAAAGAGAATGTTGGTGGACATGTAACCAGTACAACCTCTGTGGAAAACAGTGTGAGTGTACCCCACATCTTTAAAATAAAGAAAAAATAGGGGAAACCCCTTCAGATTCCCTCTGTGGGAGCTTTTCTGTCCTCTAAATAAATCCTGCTTTCTCAAAAAAAAATTAATTAAATAAATAAAAATTTTAAAAACAATGTGGTGATTCCTAAAAGATGTAAACTTCGACCTCCCATACAACCCAGCAATCCCCCTTCTGGGAATATACCTGGAGGAACTCAAATCATTCTATAAAAAGCTACCTGTGCACACATATTTATTGCAGCACTATTCACAATAGTAAAAACATGGAACCAACCATGCTGCCCATTGAAAGTAGACTGGATTAAAAAAAAAGTGGTACATATACACAATGGAATATTACACAGCCATAAAGAAGGACAAATTATGAACTTTGCAGCAACTTGGATGGATTTGGAGTCTGTCATACTCAATGATCTATCACAGAAACAAAGAACCACATATTCTCACTCATAAGCAGACCCTGAACAATTATCATATTACTAAAAAAAAGGGATTGGCAGTAGTGGGAAACTGCCGGGGGCGGGGGAGGCAGTGGTAAGAGGGCATACTTCATCAGTAAGTGTACCTGATCTCAAACCAGGTGAATTGGGGACCAAAGTGAGGCCCAAACTTTACCTGTGCAAAGACTATTTGTATACCTGACCCTGAATTGTACCCTACATCTTTAAAATAAAATTGTAAAGTCTAAAATTGCATATAATCAGTACTCAGTATTTACTAGAGAAAAAAAAAAATATATATATATATATATATATATTCGAGTTGGAGTCTCACTCTGTCGCCTAGGCTAGAGTGCAGTGGCATGCTCACGGCTACCTCAGCCTCGACCTACTGGGCACAGGCTATCCTTCTACCACAGCCTTCCAAGTAGCTGGAACTACAGGACGCATGCCCAAGAATAATATTTTAAATTCATTACCTGAACATACAATATTATAAAATTTCTATCTTAAATTTCATTTTAATTTTCTAAAACTCCTTAAAACATGTCAGATTTAGCTTACAAAGTTGCTTTAAAAACAAAAAACAAAAACCTCTTGTGGGAGTAAATTTAAAAAGTGATGGAACTATTACATCCTGTAAAAATGTTGGCATTTTACTTAATTTAATGTGGTTGTATTGGCCAGTGTATTATACTGTATGAAACATAATAAACAGAATTCTCTCATAACTAGACAATTAGAACGTATGTTGTGTCATACAATTTTAACTAATTTCTGTCCATCTTTAATTTGCTTTTCTAGATTATTCAGAATTGGTCTTATTAATGATAAAAGAAATTAGGAATTTAGTACTGTGATATTTTCTTTATCTTGGAATTTAGTTTTTGTTTTAAAAGATTAACAATAAATACTTTTTTAAAATAGTTTCAGAAAATTTATTAAAAGTCACAGAACAGTTTAGTTAGACTTCAAAGCTTTGGTGTTGTTCATATGCATATACTTGAAAATATTGATTTGCTGAAGTTAATGTGAATTATTTATGTTAAATGTAATGAATCAAAGTTAAAAAGAGATAATGTTTTAAAATATATTTTTGAAGTAGTTACCAAGTAGAACCTAGCAGTGTTGCCTGTATGAAGTTTGCAAAGGCTAATACCAATTATTATCATTTTCTCATAATACTCTCAAAAATGCATTATTCTTTAATAACATAAAAATCTACATATTGTTTTGCATTTCTGTTTGTTACCATAAGCTATACAGAGAATACAAACAGTATATTAAATACTAATAACCATTTTATTAGTTTAATTCCTTGAAGAATATAGTTAATTATTTTATCTAAGTAATGGAGATGAACTTTTTGTAGTGTTTCCAGAAAGAGGAAATGACTGATGAAATTTATGTACCCTATCATTTTTTTATGTTAAATTCAGTCACCTGCAGATCGGTGCAAGAAAATCCATGCTGGTGATGAAGTGATTCAAGTTAATCATCAGACTGTGGTATGTATAATTACCTTAAGAGTCAGTGGGAGGAACTAATTTTAAGATTTGCTAAAGCTTTAAAAGAATATCAATGGAATGAAATGCCTATTTGTGTACAAAATAATGAACAGCCTTTAAAAAATATCTGAACAACTGTTTATTTTTCTTAATTATTTGATAGAAAGTAAGGCATTTCTTTAAAAGAACATGAAGGAATATTGGTGGTGGTTGATGTGAGATATGCATTTCCATAAGGACAGGTTCTCCATGAACTAGGATAACAATTTTGGAATACAAATTAAAGTGACAATGCATATAAATGCAGCCTCTTTTTGTTATAACTTTTAAAAGTTTCATTTTATAAATTATTAAATTGCCTACTAGATGTTTCATAACAGCATGCATGCATTTATCTACTTCAACATGGATTTGTTCATTAAAGTGGTGAATTTTGGGGATGGTTTATTTTAAATGTAGATCTTTGAAAAAAAATATTTAATAGCTGAATTCACTCTTAATTTCCCAAAAGAGGACCACATTTTTAGTTTTAAAACTATTTCACTTAGCTAAATAATGTTATAAAATTGTCTTGCCCTATGAACCTCACAATTCCCTGTATACAGCTATGAATGACGGTACCATTCTTTGCCTATTGTAGATTTTCAAGGGCTATTTTTCTTAATCTTAGATTTAGTAAATTAACATTATATACTATTTATTTTTTACTATTTTATATGTTTTAGTTGGTTCATTTTGTCCCCCTCTCTCTGCCAAAATAAAATGTATTGACTAAAAAAATTAAGTTAAAATAATCTAAGGTTGTTATATAATAGCTCTCATTTGAAAATTGCAAGTTCTTATGATAAATATTCTACTTAGAGCTCACTAACTCTTCAGAGTGAGTATTATTTTCCATTACACAATTTAGCTAAATTTGCTTTTGCATGCCCTGGTGTTAGTAGAAATTTTATGAAAAGACTGATTTTTCTCAATGATTCTGATCTTAAGACAAATGCCATTTCAATTTTGGCTTTGAGTAAATTGAGAAGCTTGTGATATCTTAGAAAGGCTCCTGAGCACTGATAATTAAAGGCATGATGTCTCTTTAATAAGTTCATTATCTAATTGAAGTAAAAGTTTGTGAAAGTCTTAAAAATTAAATGCATGAGTGTATAGTTGGCACTGAATAATTGAGTGTTGGGAATAAACAAAGCCTTTTTACACTATGACAGTTTTGATGACTTTCTGTTATGATTACTAGAGACTGTACAAAGTAGTTGTCCTGGCTGAAATTTCTTGTCCCATAGGATGAGGATTTGGGCAGTGGGATAAAGCAGCTGCTTCTGTAGATGAGTAGCTTTTCTTTCTTCTAATGTTTATGCTGCCTTCATTTCTGCAATGTGATGTGACCTTAACAAATATGACATCTGTTGAATGGTTTCTGCATGCATTTCCAGATAGCCAATTCTAAGAGGATAGAAATTAGTCTCTAATAAAAAGTAAAATTGTTTAAAGGATACCCTTTGTGGACCAAAGATTCTGATGTTTATCAAATGAATATGAAAGCTTCTAAAAATCTACAAATAAACTAATAAAATGTATGTGGATTGGTGACACATAAATACTACTAAAATATGTGACTACATCTTTGCATCACAGGAATATTCTAAAATATTGAAAACTACACAGAATGAAGGTTGGAGAAACTTGGTTCCAGCTTTGGCTGTGAAATTGACTTATGACTTTAAGTGAGTCATGGTAGCTGTTTGATCATCATTTACCTTTTTATAATAATAATGATCGTAACTAACGCTTATTGTGTTCTTACAGTGTGCCAAGCATCATGTTAAGTATTTTACATATTCTATCTCATTCAGTCCTTACAGTAGAATGATTATTTAAGTCACCCAAAACTCAGTGCTTTGACGCCACTCTTATATCAGTTTTATTATACTCCCTCCAAAAACTCAGAAGTTATAAAATTATCAAACAAATGGGAAATAATCCCTTTTGCTTGTTACACACTTACAAGCATGTAAGTGAATCTCAGGATTTAGTGAGAGATAAGTGGGGCCAAGGATAAGAAAAGAAGAATAGAAGTGAGAATTTATATAACTTATAAGTTATAGATAATCTCTCATAACTTTGGTAGTGAATCAGCTGAACTGAAATTTAAAATAGGGTTGGAAGCCGGGTTCGGTGGCTCAGCCTGTAATCCCGCGCTTTGGGAGGCTGAGGTGAGTGGATTGTCTGAGCCCGTGGGTTCGAGACCTGCCTGGGCAACTTGGCGAGACCTCATCTCTACAGTAAATCAAAAAATCAGCCGGGTGTGGTAACGCATGCCTGTAATTCCAGCTACTCGGAAGGCTGAGGCGGAAGGATCGCCGGAGCCCAGCGGGTTGAGGCTGCGGTGGCCGGAAGCGGCCACTGCACTCCAGTCTGGGTGACAGAGCGAGACTCCAACTCAAAAAAAATAAAATAAAATAAAATAGGGTTGAAATTGGACTTTATTATCAATTTCTCACTTTATTTCTTTTACTCAGATAAATAAGATATGTAAAACACCTATCATAATGCCAGGCACACATCAGGAGCTCAGTAACAATTAACTTTCCTACTTCCCTTCTTCCCTTTGACCTGTTGCAACAGTTGGACCAGCTGGAATCCTGTTTCTTGGCAGACTGCTGCTAGAGCCAGCAAATTGACTTTGGGGATTATAATAAAGACAGGAAAATATGTTGAACTTTATGAAAGGAGCTCTGCCTAATAGTGTGATCAGACATCAGATTTTTTTCTTTGTGCTTAAGTGAGAGGTATATTTGTGCAAAAATGATGCATTTCATTAAATGCAGCCACTCTGCCCTCTTTTTCCTGCTGTTGCCTACATTGTGGTCTGTACAGTGCTTTTAACTTTTAACTTCTTTCTAGATGATATACAAAGGGGGCGAAATGGAAATTCTCTGGGTTTTGTTACTATGAAAACTTTGACAGGTAGATAAATTATTTGGAACAAGTATAAATTATAGTCTGCAATTATCCCTTCTTTCCCGCCATTCATTACCGTAGACATTTGGGGTTGGGGTTGAATAGGATATCATAGTAAGTTACATTAAAAAGTGACCTAATACATTTGAAATACATAATTAATATTCTCTAATACATTAATTATTTGACTAGAATAATGAGCTATTGTCAATATTGTTCTATACCAATTTAGACTCAATAATGAACAGTGTTAAATCTTATTACTGCATTTTGAATGATACAGCATTTTTTAGTATTTTTTCTGTAATTCTAAAATTTCCTACTACTACAGGTAGTAATGCAAAGTATAGACTCTAATAATTTTTCTTCATTTAAGATACATAGAAATCGATTTGACATTTCCCCCTAAGGGTCTGAGAAAGCTGAATGATTCACAGATGAGTTTAAATACTATTTTTTAGATTGCTAGTATGGTATATCTTCAAGATGGCCAATTAGATGTGTATGTTTCTAGTTTGCTCTTTTTTAAAAAAGTATATTTCCTTATTTGAAATGAAACAAAAAGTTTTATGGTTTTTTTTTTCATGTTGCAATATTCTTTATTATAAGTGAATTTTAAACTTTTCAAATCAACATACTTCTGTGGCTGAGAAATATGCCTGCCAGGTAGGAAGAAGAAAAAATCATGAACATCCAAGCAAAGCAGACTGAGTCCTATTATATGTCTTTCCTGCTATTGAAGATCCTACTCCTCAAAGGCTGCTGGAATCTCCCAAGATTTTTTCCACTTCATCTGTTACTACATCTCTCTCTCTCTCTGGGAGATACCTCGGCATAGTTTGAACCAGCAACTCTGCCCTCATGATGCACTTTTAACACTTTTTTAGCTGATGATACTATTTATAGTTATTAAAAATATGTGGGCATATTTCTAATGAATCTGTTAAACTTCATAATAATGTTTTGGTGTGTAAGTGTGCTAAAGATTCTGCTCATACTAAAAACAGATACTTCCTTCTTAGGAATATCAGTTGAAGAGTGGCATACATAATGGTTGAATCTAGCATTTGGAAAAATTTTATTTTGTTTAAATATTCAGTCATATTCACTTTTAACTTTTAACTTCTTTCTAGATGATATACAAAGGGGGTGAAATGGAAATTCTCTGGGTTTTGTTACTATGAAAACTTTGACAGGTAGATAAATTATTTGGAACAAGTATAAATTATAGTCTGCAATTATTTTTAAAGATATTCTGGAACCTGATGACTACATTAAGGCAAGAAATAGTTCACTAGTTGAGGCTACTGGAGTGGAAAATAAACAGGTTGGATAGCCAAGAAGAAGATAGACTACAACAAATAGGATGTTGGACACTGATTAATAAGAGATGGAAGATAAGTACTATAAGCTAATGGTTTTTGTTACCCCTAAAATGACAAACATTGTTGAGCAAGACTCGTGATAGCAGAGAGGGTATGGGGAAGGGAACAGATTGAAGAACTATTGAGTCATTTAAAAACTTCATTCTAACTACATTTATCCATCTCTTTTATCCTCTCTTATTCTCGCTCTAGTCTCTCATTGCAGACTCTATCCTCACCCTCTTGTTCTTTCAACCCCAGAACAATAGGAGAATATTATTCAAAGGGGAAACCAACATAATCAGAATGAACGGAGAGTGTGGTAACCTATTCAAGTTCATCTCTCCTTTTTCCTCCCTCTCATTCACCCTACTACCCCTTTCCCTGGACTTCAGCAGATATGAATGGCTCACTGAGTGAAATCAAGACATTGTCTAACAGTGCTCACATGTGCTTAATTGTTTTCTTTATAGCTTTTCTTCTAATTCCATTTTCTTCTCCTTTCCATTATCATTCTCATCTCTTCTCACTTGACTATCTTTCATTCTTTACCTTGTTCAGTTTTCTATATTCTTGACTATGCTCTTGTTTTTTAAAGGAGAAAATACTTGTAAATCCATACACTTAAGACATTGAAAACCAGCGCCTCAAATGGCAGTATTTCTGGTGTATCCACAACTAATTCCTGTAAACACAATGTGTTACTGGACTGCAGAGATTAATTATATTAGCATGGTGTTTAATGTATCACCTAATAAATAAATGAGTCTGATAATACCCTAAAATATCTATATTAGTATCTAAGAAATTGGTCTTCTAAAACACAGCAAGTGCGTCATTATCTTTTGGAAGGGGAAAAAATCATAAAGAGACACCAAAAATTAAAGGAAAGGAAACAATTATCATTTATTTCAATTACTCATAGTAACTTTTTACTTCAGGTTCTACCTTATATAATAAGTAGCTTATGAGATGATCAGGTTTTTCTTTTATGTTGGACATTGTGGATTTGATGAAAAAGTATGGAAACTGGTTTTGGAGTGCCACATATTGACATAAACTGCATTTTTTTTACTTTGTCTAGAGAAATAAATTCATTAATTTATCATCTAGTATAATATTTTATGATTTTTCTGTTATAAAACTAAATTTTATCATTGTAAGTCCTTATATAAGGAGATAAGTTGTATGATGCCTCAGTAATGGTAACTTCCTGTTAACACATTTATTTTCTCTGCAGATCTCTGCATCCTGATTTATTTCTTATTATGCAGTTCTTGCTAGCTTCAATGGGGAAATAGTAATTGCCTTTTAAAATGGTCATTCTGATTTTTGAAATACATCTTTCAGTGTCAACATGCAGTTAATGTGATCTAATTATTTTTAAAGGAATTTTAAGTATTTTATAAGTAATATTTTTGTATGTTTAAAATGACCTATTGTCTGAAGTTCTTACCTACTCTGGCTTATTAACTTATTGAATTTGTGCCTCATTTGCAAATCAATATCAATAACCTTAGCCCTTTTCTACCCCTATTAAAAAATGCAAGAGTTTGCCAGTCACAATAGCCTAATCCACTTTTTATTTGCAATGGGGGTGGGCAATTAATAGATAACATTTTACTGAAAAAAATTATTACATGAAAGGGAAACTTTATAGAACATAATATAATAGGAAATTCAAGAAATAATGACATTAATCTTAAAATGTTTTTGGTTATTTAGCCCTAAATTTCAAGTATAGTTTTCATTCACTAAATTAAAATTCTGATCAGCATGACAACTGAAATTATAGGTAATGTAGCCACTCATTACTTTTACATTTCCTCTCACACTGTCCCTTCTGCATTGTATTACCCTAAAACTACAATAAAGAGTTTTTAAAAATTGGGACAAATAGTATGTAGAGTTAACTATAGCCCCGTTTAGAGCTTATGCTGAGTTCTTTTTGTGTGTGAACTGCTGGAATTTTCATAAAACGATTTTGAAAACTAACTTCTATAGCGAAAGTATTTATAGTCATTAGGGAAATTCTTAAAGTAAAAAAAAATTATAAATAAAGATTTAAAGTGATATTTTAACTATATGTGTGTACATGTATGTACGCACACATGCACATACATTCATATGCTTTTGTGTTTTGATAAATATAGACATATACTGCAGTACTTGCTAGCATTTTCTAATAACCACACACTTGTTAAATTTCTACTAGTAAATGACATTTTAAAAATTATTCGTAACAAGGTTGTAAATATTTAGGCATGTTACTTTTTTAATACAAAGTTTGGTGACTGGGAGCCTTTTTATTTTAAGATACATATATTTGCACTGTCTTTATAAGAAGAAGAGAAATGAAATATGGAAAAAATGGCTGAAATGTAATAACTTCCAAATATATGCGGACATAAAATTGCTTTAAAATTTAACTCAGGCAAATGTCTTTGTTAAAAATTTAGTTAAAAACCTGTATCATTATGGTTCTTTAAAAGTGTGCTACTGCTCTTTTGAGGACTGAGGTTCTGAGGTATGATCACAAGTTCACCCTACAACTTTGCTTTGCCCAGACAAGGTGATTGTCTTACTCCTCTTCTCTCCCTAGCCAAGATTTTCAGACCCAATCAATTTGATATTTTGGAGCAGTCAAAAGATATCATGAATGATGCTAAAATGAAAACAAAACTGGCTTTGATTTAGTTTTTTACAAAACATATGAATGAAAGCCATGAAGCCTCCAAAATAAACCTTTAGCCTTGAGAGACCACAACATTACCAAACGCTATATTGGGATGGGAGATGAAAAAGAGAACTGTATGTTTAAGATGCTGAACAATATCTCCAGCTTTGAAATCAGTTCACCACACAAGCAGGGACATCAGTGACACAAAACCTGCAGTTAATATAAGTGTTAGGTTATGGGAGATAGTGCACATAACAGTATATGGGAAATGACTACCTTTGGTGACAACTATGATGATTCACAAAACTTAATTCACAATGTATAATTACTATTTTCTTTTTCCTGTGAACTTCCTCATGAGACAATAAAAATATTTTGATTTAGCTCTCAGAATATCTTGATTGTGGAGAGAGAATATTCCAGGGGAAGGAAAATACTAACTTTTCTAGCATACACACACACACACACACACACACATACACACACATGCACATTTTATATACACACATACTATATACATGACTGTGAGAATCATGAAAATATTAAGTACTAAAACAAGTGTGTAAATTCAAGTTGTTAAAAGCTCAACATGGTCCAAACTTTACAGCAAAATGTAGCCACATAAAAACACATGCCTTTATTGAAAAAACAACAAATTCCTTGAGGTACTCTTATTTCACTGGATAAATGCCATTTAAAGCTAAGGAGGATGTGAGATGAAGAATGGCTCAATGAATAAAGACATAAAATTTTGGATTTTTTATCTCATTAAAATGAGATATTTAATTCCCATATTCTTTTTTTTTTTCATGTTTCTTCCTTTTATCTTCTGCCAAGACTCTCCTAATCATATCTGTAAAAATATCAATACTAAGTTTTTATTTAAAATAAAGAAACCTTGGAACATTTCTCAATACTCTGAATTACCTATTTAAATTACTTTAAGCTGGGGTTCAAAATCATTTATTTGCATAGAGTTACATAGCCAAATGTATACCCTTTAGCCTATATTCCTTTATTTTTGAACCATGAGTAAATTTTTATTTCTATTCAGTGAATGAATGATTGTAGAAAACCAAAATTAGGGTATCTCAAATGTACTAAGTTTAATACTGTAAAACTTTTAATATTTTGTAAAAAAAATAATAAATTTAGGTGAAAGTGAATTTTGTAGATTGGTATTCACAATTTAATATTCTTAATATCTTTGAAATACATTGTATGTCAAAGTTCATCACTTCTGAAGTTTTTATTACTGTATATTTCCTTCACATAGCTTGTTTTGCTGAAGAAAGAGATAGTTGTTTGTATAAAATGTTTAAATTTTTAGATACTTCAGTAAGATTTTAGTAATGCAAAGGAACAGAACACTATAATAAATATCTCAGCACTAAAAATTTGACAGAGGTAGAGTGTCATTAGCTGCAGCTTTATGGGTTGAGTATTGAATTAAGTCTTTCCAGTACTTTAAAAAAGAACAGGAGGATATTTGGGTATAGCATAACTTATCTCATTAGACTTTAATATAGGCATACTGTACACCCCTGAAATTTCTTTTGGAACAGGGTATCATTTATACATTACAGACTGTGAGTAAGAGTGCATATATACACAGGGGCATGTGTAAATGTTGATAATTAACTCATTTCTTTGTCTTATGAAGTGTAGTAACTTTGAAAATGTTTTAAGAAATGTCCTATCTTCCTACTTGTAGGCATAAAGATACTTTCTTGCAACTCCAAATGTAGCCATGAAAAGGGTAAAGAAGTTCTGGGTTGCTAGGCTTAAATTCTTACCTTTGTGTTTGTAACTTTGGCTACTTGGAACCTTAGAGTAGACGTTATCTTTTCATATGTTGGTCAAATAATTCACCACCTATTGTTTGGAAAATAGACCAGGGCACATTCCAAAGGGGTCAGAGATAACTTCTTCCCTCTATGTACTCAGGGGAAATGAAGCCTTTCATCTCTTCAGCACCATCCCCAAAGCCTCTTGTGCACCTAATCCAGGCAACCAGTTATCCAGGACCTGCCCACTTATGTTGCCCTTCACAAAGGAACACCAGCTATCTGCTTCAGCTTGATCAAAACAATTACAAGCCCCATCCACAAGAAAGCAGAACCTCTGGCTTTTAACACTTGGGATACCTTACTGACCTTCTTGGGAAATTTTAATCCTGCTTGTGTTGATATAAAATATATTATAATGTATGTGTTGGGAGTTACTTATAGATTAGCAAGTGATATGATGTGCTATTGCTTGAGGACACTGATTTCTGCTACCTTGGATAATGAGGACGATAGTAGAAGTCTGGGATATGTGAAAAACTTGAAAAGCAATAATAAGACATTTTGTATAAGATGCATATGGTGATTTAATTAAAAGGTTCATTTTAGCCTATGAACTTAATTAAAATGTTGAGAAACCACTGTAAAATATTTTTCTGGAAAAACACCTTCTTAACCGTGTATATATAGTGCATATGATGAAGTAGAATATTTCTAGGACAAATGGGAACTATATCCACTGTTCCATTTCTTGTCATAATTACATCACTATGACTTTAGGTCTGGAGTATTCAAGATAGAAATACTATGTTTTCAAATGTTTATTTATAAGGGGAAAGTTTATTTGGTAATTTGAGGTAAAGAATGTCTGCTACAGCTTTAGTGTCAATTATATTACATTTTTTGGATAGGAGGTCATTTAACCTTTTATTCAACAGACTTTAAGTATATTACATTTAAAGAAATTTATAATGCTACATCTTGGTTTTACATACAAAACTAAACCCTCCTTTGGAGTCTCAAGGCCCTTTATTATCTCTGAAACATTTATATTTTCATGTTGCCATGTCATCTCACTAGTTGAGTTATACAAACAGTATGCTATGAGATTCACTTGAGGAAAATATGGTGCCAGCTGTAAGAAAAAGATTCATAATGGATGTTGCACATAAGATGAAACTTTATGGATAGGTAAGATTATATAGGTGAGAGAAAAATCATAAGCAGAGGGAAAAGTGCTTTTGCAGAGATATAGCTGAAGAGAAAAGCACAGTGTTTGAGGAGGATATATATTTGCTACTCAACTAACTCTTTTAATTATCTACTTTTTAAAAGCCATTTATAATCATCTGACCTGTTTCTCCTGCCTCATTATTCCTTCTCTTGTTCAGTTATCCATCTACACTGTACTAAAATTTGTTCAAACTATTGATAATTTTGCCTCACAGCTTTTTCCACCCCCTTAACCCCCACGTTTCTTTGTCCAACTCCTAAGGAATAATTTGCCTTAAACTCATTGGAAACCTTCCTTAAACCCTCAAGGATGAGTTGGGTGCCCCTTTTAAGGGATCCCATTGCAGCCAGTATTCACCCTATTGAGATACTTCTCTTACTATCTTGTAAATGTTAATATTGACTTGCTGGTCTCTCCCCCTGCTCATTATGCTCTTTAAGGCACAGTCTATGCTGCATTCACCATTGTGTTCATACTACATGTAAGATACACAGTAAATACTTACTGATTTATGAGTTATTATATCTAGTCTTAAAAACACATTAAGCATCTAAAATATTTCAGACATGGAAAAGTCACTGCCTTCAAGCATCTTATTTATTACAGCAGTTCTCAAAATGTGATTCCCAGACCACTTACATTTGCATCTCTTGGGGGAATGGTAATTTTTTTTAAAGGGTAATTTCCCAGGTCCCAATCCAGAGCTACCAGATAGGTAACCCTGAGGTTAAAACTCAGCAATCTATCTTTTAACAAGCCTTCCAGGTGATTCTAAAATATGCTAAAGTTTGAGAACCACACTGAAGAAAAATGATGGGAGACAAAGTTGTGACCATATTGACAAAAGAGCTATTTAAGGATTAGTTCTTTAGTAGGACCTTTGGAGAGCTATTTAGACATTTTGAAGAGTAGAATACTTTCACACTGTAGCAGTATTTTGGAGTTACAGACTACTAAAAGCAGAAAGACAGGCTAGGACCCTAAGTCTAACAAGTAGGTTCCCAAGCCAGAACTAAGGCAATGTGAAGAGGCATTAGTTGCTAGGATCTGTTATTTAGGACACATACATGGGTTAAAAAGACGAGAACAGTCATATGTGACCCTAAACTCCAAACTTGAGAGAACTATGGGAAATTTTTTATTTGGTGAATGAAAGTACAGAGATAATGAATTTGATTTTTAATGTGTTGCATTTCTTTGAACTACCAATGGATATTCAGGGAAAGATACTATTCTTAAAATTGAAAATACTCGAATGTAAATTATGGCTTTGCCACTTATCTTTGTAATCTTGGCAAGAAAACAGTCTCTTTTTGCTTTAGTTTCTTCATGTGTAAAATGGGTTTAATAGTTTAACCCATTGAGCTTTTGTGAGAATGAAAATATAAATTAAAAGAATGTAACTTAGATGTGAAGAATCTAGCACAGTGAATTGTCAGAGCTTGTGATTATTCATTAGCTATTAGTATGGATAAACTGAACATTTGGGAATATATGAGTAGAGTTCTTGATAGGAAACAGGAATTGGACATAGATTTGAGAATCATATGCAGGAAATTGCTAGTAGAAATTCTTGAAAGAGATGATAGTATTGTGTGAAGATAGCATGAAATTTTAGCAAGGCATCTAACACTTAGCCTAGAGAAAACACATGTATTGGTTGTGAGGAAGAAAAGATGGAGGGCAAGCAGGCAAATATTCTTTTATTCAAGCTGCTCTGTTGTCATCATCTATTTGCATGTCCCTGCCCATTTTATGTGGTAGAATTGGAACATATTATTACTTTGGAAGTTATCTGATCATTTGACCGATTCAACAATATTGAAACAAGGGTTGATGTTGAGCTCACTATTTCACAAATTAGCTAATTTCTTTTTTGGATATATTTGACTATTAGAATTTTTTCTCTTTATTTATGTATAACCTACTAGCTCTTTAAATTTTGTACATTATTTAGTTTATTTCTATATTAGCAACTTATACTCTTACATTAGTAGCCACTAAGACTCCTTTCAAAGCTTTCTCTGCCTAATAATACATAAAGACTTTCATTGCAGACAATGGAGAAGAATACTTTACAATCATTCTTCATATTACTATTATATCTTTATGTGATTTCTAATTCAAGTCTATAACACTTAGTATTATAAAACTGTAACCAGAAACTTAAATGAAAAATTGAAAACTAATACTCAAAACTGATTAGCGTGCATTTGTATATTATATATGTTTCAGGTGTGTGTATTCCTACATTTATCTCCTAATACGGGGACTCCCAACCTTCTTGAATTTGTAACACACATACTTGCCTCCTTTTACTTACCATCTGTTCACATTCCCCTATAATCTGTCAACCATAAGTATCTTAATAACAGCTGGAGAGAAGTGCATTAATTTCAGTAATTTGCTACATCTCATTATATGACTGAAGATATGTTAGGATTTCACAGAACCAGAGCTGGAGCTCTAGGACCCTGTCATGTTTTCCCTTGAATAGAACCAATAAATGGGGGCAATTGTTAAGAATTGTATTTAGTAGAAAAGATAGACAGTAATTTATAAGTGTTCCAAATTAAGTTAGAGAAAGGACTAAAGAAAAAGAAATGAGAAAGACACAAAATCTGGTTGCTGTTTGTGTGTATGTAAGTACGAGAATGGGACTGATAAAGCTAAAACCTACCTACCTATGTTACTGAGAAAAATGTTATATATAGGCTGTAAATTACTCACTGGGATTCATTTTCATTTAGTAGTTTATAAGTAAAAGTGACTAAATGTGTAAGTGAAATATCTACTGAAATCATTAATTGAATCAAAAATCAGTGAATAATATCGTTCTTGACTTATTGAGTACACCTGAGTAATTTGTATTCCCTTTTGCAACTCATCTAAAAGTATAATGCACAGAGCAGATTTGATTTCTCTATCACCACCTTGTAAATAGTGTTGCCTTTCTGGTTCTGTTATTTTTGTGGAAATTTCATCCTCTACGAACATGCCTAATTACATAATTTATACAATTTATGATTTTCTAATTGGAATATTACTACTAATGGACTAGGTCCATAGTATTTTGTTGGTTTTATTTTTTTGTTTAGAAAAGTGTCAAAAGTTCAGGAAATGAAAATACATAACACAAATCACTCTATAAGCAAGTTCTTACTGCCTTTAATGTAACCACCGTTTATGGTTTCTTCTATATTTCTCTATTTTTTTTGACAAAAGTGGAATTAAATTACATTTGCTATTTTGGAACTTACTTTTTTCCACACAACCAATTTTCTATTCCTTACTAATGGACTTTTACTTACCGTACAGCTTTTCTTTGGTTTAAACAATACTGTGACATATGTGTTACACACTTATCTTTGTGCTTTTATCCAGTCATTTTCTTATAATAGTGGAAGTAGAATTTAAAAGCCAAATATATATACTATGTACAGTTTGGGCATATATTTGTTTACTTTTGCTTAAAAAATTGCTAATGTTCTGGGCGTGGTGGCTCAAGCCTATAATCCCAGCACTTTGGGAGGCTGAAGCGAGAGGATTGCCTGAGCCCAGGGGGTTTGAGACCAGCCTGGGCAACTTGGTGAGACCTCGTCTCTACAATATAGCAAAAAAATTAGCCAGGCATGGTAGCCTGCACCTGTAGTTCCAGCTACTTGGATGGCTGAGGCAGAGCCCAGCAGGTCGAGGCTGTGGTGGCTGTGAGTGTGCCACTGAACTCCAGCCTAGGCAACAGAGTGAGACTCCAACTCAAAAAAAAAAAAATTGGCCGGGCTGGGTGGCTCAGCCTGTAATCCCGTGCCTTTGGGAGGCTGAGGTGAGTGGATTGCCTGAGCCCGCGGGTTCGAGACCCGCCTGGGCAAGCGAGACCTCATCTGTACAATAAATAAAAAATTAGCCGGGTGTGGTAGCGCACGCCTGTAGTTCCAGCTACTTCAAGGCTGAGGCGGAAGGATCACCAGAGCCCAGCAGGTCGAGGCTGCGGTGGCCGGGAGCAGCCACTGCACTCCAGTCTGGGCGACAGAGTGAGACTCCAACTCAAAAAAAAAAAAAAAAACTCAGACAAATTAAATTTAACAAAATTTAATTGTGCAAGGAACAATTTGCAAATCAGCAGCTCCTGAACCAGAAACAGAATAGGTCAGAGAGACTCACATACTACCAGATCTTTGAAGAAGATATATGAACAGAAAAAGGAAAGTGACATACAGATAACAGAAGTGAGGTACAGAAACAACTGAATTGGTTACTGGTCTGCATTTGCCTTACTTGAACTGGTTTGAACAATTGGTTGACTTTGGGCAAAACTCAGCGATAGGTACGAGAGTTGTTTACAACCTGTTTACACATCTAACTGAGGCAATTTACTAAGTACAGGAGAAATCTTTAGGCCAAACTTAAAAGATGTAAGAAGACAGCTTTAGGTTAAACTTAGTTTAACACGTTTAAGAGAAGTAAGTCATAGAAGAAATGCAAATTATAGTGAAGGATCTCATTTGTCAACTATATGATTTATCTATCTATCTTGTTTAAGAAATGCTTTTGATGTATTAATCAAACCAAATATGGCCTGAGAAAACCTCCCTGTTTGCAGACTTGAGTTCTTACTTACAAACCACAACCTAACTTGGTAAACAAGCTGAAAACCTAACTTAGTAGTATGCTTCTGTAACAATAGCCAAGTCTCAGCCAATCACAGTGGTCATACTTCAACCATTCACAGGTGGCCAACTGTTTAAATTGTGTTCAAATAATGTAAATGCTGAGCTGTAACCAATCAGGCTGTTTCTGTGCCTCACTTCCATGTTCTCTACAGTCACTTTCCTTTTTCTGTCCACAAATCCTCCCTAACCACAGGGCATCTCTGCAGTCTGAATCTGCTCTGATTCTGAGGGCTGTTCAATTCACAAATCACTTTTACTTTTTCAATTAAACTCTTTAATTTGTCTAAAGCTTTTATTTTAACAGACCAAATGAGTTTTGAACTAATTCCTGTGTTAGATACTATCCTTCCTTTGAATCTTCTTCCCATACCCAGACATCTTCCTTTATTATGAGTGCACTTTTGAGTTTTTTCCTTGACCCTCTGCTTGGTTTTTTTTCAATGCATAATTCCCTGCAATTATGTTTCTTCAGTGTGCTTCCCTGGATGTCACCTTATCCTTCTCTTCTCACTTGCATTCCTCATCTTAACTCATTTACTCTTAATATCCTTCATTAAGATTTGAGAGTCAGAAAATGTGACATACATCTAGTGTTACTTATTCCTAATCCCCACTTACATATTGTCAACAAATTGTGTGCAAGAAAACCAATTATTTAACAAATCCATTCCCTTCTATCTATATTCTATAACACCTAGTTAAACACTTTTTCTTCCATATTAGAGCAATAACCAGACATTTCCTCTCCCTAGATTTAGGCATTTTTGTTACCTCCAGGTCTCTTCAACCTACTCACTATTGTTAGGTGATCACTTCTTAAGACATAACATGTAGAAATTCAAAACCATGCCCCACCTGCCCCTACCATCTCTCCATCCATCTCTCTCTCTCTCTCTCTTTCTCTCTCACACACACACACACACACTCTCGCATACACCCCACACAACTACCTGATTAATATTCTTCAGTGGCTTGCCAGTGACTTCAAGACTAATTCTGATACAACTAGATATTCACAAACAAAATTAAAAAATTGAACATGTGTCTCACACAATAACAAAAAATTAACTCAAAATAGATTATAGACTAAAATGTAAAAACTAAGCTATACAGTCCTTAGAAAAATATAAGAGTAAATCTTCATGATTTGGATTAAGCAAAGTTTTCACAGATATGACTTCACAAGCACAGTGACAAAAAATCATATTTCATCAAAATTAAAAATAAGTGCTTCAAATGATGCAATCATTTGAAGAAAGTTCAAAGACAACACATAGAATGAGAGAAAATAGGTATACATCATAGAACTCATAGGGACTTATATTTAGAATATATAAAATATATAAAGAACTCAAAAAGACACAATCCAATTTTTTAAATGGAAAAAGGACATAAGTAAGCATTTATTCAAAGGAGATATACAAATGACCAGTAGTATATGAAAAGATGTTTAACATCATTAGTCCTTGGGAAATATAAATCAAAATGCCTAAGTGAAACTACCTTACATGCACTGAGTATAATAAAAAAAAGACATAATCACAAGTATTGGCAAGGATATAGAGAAACTGAAAACCTCTTATACAGCTGACAGGGATGTAAAATGGTGCAGTCACTTCAAAAAACAGTCTGGTAGATCCTCAAAAGGATAAACACATTCCCTGGCAATTGCATTCCTAGATATATATTCAAGAAAAATAAAAATCTATGTCTACACAAAAACTTGTACAAGAAAATGTATAGAAATGTATTCATAATAACCAAAAAGTGAAAACAACCCAAATGTCCAAAAACTGATGAATGAATAAATAAAATGTAGAAAATTCATACAATAAAATATTACTCAGTCACCAGAAGGAATAAAGTATTCATGCATGATAAACATTGATGAACCTTGGAAATACAATGCTAAGTAAAAGTGAGTCAAAGGCCACATATTGTATGATGCCATTTATATGAAATGAGTAGAAAAGGCAAATCTACAGAGAAAGAAAATAGATTTGTGGTTGCCTAGGGCTTAGTGGGTGTAGGGGGAGAGTAGGGATTATGGGAAGAAATTTAAGAATGATTGCTAATGGGTGCAGGTTTTTTCCAGGAGGTGATAAAAATATTCTAACATTGATTGTGGTGGTACTTGCACAATTCTGAATATAGTTTTAAAAAATCATTGAATTTTACAATTTAAATGAGAGAACTGTATGGGCTATTAACAATATCTTAATAAAACTGTTATATTAAGAATAAATAAATACATAAATGATCCTCTGACACATGAATACCAAAAATAAAAATTCTTCAGTGAACTTTTTGCCTTTATACTCAGTTTCAACTTAAGAAATACAGCACACAGAACTGTTGTTAATTGTTCAGACTTACTCTCCCACTTTATTTCCTGTCACACATTTTTCATCAGGCTCATCTGAGGCAACCAAAGTTTTTTTTTTTCCCCCAAAATCCATTTATAGAGGTTCATTTTTAATATGTGCAATGGAATATATTTGTTTTCTAAGTTGATCACTTAATAGTCACTGTAGATGGAATCTTGGATGAAAAATTATGATTTTGAAATAGATAAAAAATGATTGCTGGATGTCCTATCTAGAGTACTCTTTTGAGTTTTCTTAGCCATCTATTGTCTTGAGCTCTTTTAATTATGTAAGTTATGTTAAGCTAATAATAATGCAAAGGCTTTTTGTCCATGAAAATGCAAATAAATTGTCTCGAAAATAAATTTGATTATTGTGGATGTTGACTTGTTTTCATTTATTTGTAAATTCATTGTAGTTTTTCTGATCACCTATACACAGTGGATGTCAAAAAAAGTATGCATTTTAAGGAAAAATAACTGTATTAAAATTGCAATACTCGATATATACTGATAACAAAAGGTGAATACAAATCACATTTGACTTCTGCACAATTACAAGACATGCTCAGAGTGGTTGTCATTAGCGTCCAAACACTTCTGATTATGGTGAACATCTCTTAACATGGCTTAAAATGTATACACATTTTTTTAGCACCCCCAGTATATTTTATTTTTTCTCTTTATTTCATTATTGAGATGTGGGGTACAAGTCAGGATTAGGTAAACGAATAGCCTACATGTAGGAGAAGTTTGGGCCTCCAGCTGGTTCTCATTTCCCCTGGTACCTTTGTGTTCTGCACACCCTCCATCCTCCTTCCCTTCCCTGGTAGTATCTCATAACTGCCGATCCCTCCCTTATAGCATTGTGATAAATGTTCAGGGTCCACTTATGAGTGAGAACATGTGGTATTCAGTTCTTTATTTCTGAGATAGATCACTAAGTAAAATGTGCTCTAAATCCATCTAGTTTGCTGTGAATTCCATGATTTTGTCCTTTATGGCTGTGTAATATTCCATCCTGTATACGTACCACATGTTCTTTATCCAGTCTGCTTTCGAAAGACAGCAGGGTTGTTTCCATATTTTTACTATTGTGAATAATGTAACAATCAACATGTGTGTGCAGGTATCTTTTTTGTAAAACGATTTAAGTTCTTCTGGGTATATTCCCAGAAAGAGGTCATATGGAAGGTCAATTTATTTCTTTAAAAAAAATTTGTCACACTGTTTTCCACAGAGGTTGCACTAATTTGCACTTCCGTCAACAGTGTAGAAGTGTTCCTTTTTCTCCACAACCATGCTAGTATGTGTTGTTGTTGTTTTTTATTTATTAATAATTGCCATCCTTGCTAGAGTTATGTGGTATCTCAACGTAGCTTTAATTTGCATTTCTGTGATGATTAGTGAGACTGAGCATTTTGTCCTACGTCTGTTGGCTGCTCATATGTCTTCTTTTGAGAAGTGTCTATTCATGTATTTTGCCCACTTTTTAATAGGGTTGTTTGGTTTTTTTCTTTTGGCTCATTTGAGTTCCTTGTAGATCCCAGATGTTAGGCCTTGTCAGATACATAATTAGCAAATACTTTTCCCCATTCTGTGGGTTGTCTCCCCAATTTCTTGATGGTTTGTTTTGCTATACAAAATCTTTTCAGTCTGATAAGGTCCCACTTGTGTATCATAGTTTTTATGTCATTTGCTTTTAGGGATCTGATCATGAATTGATTGACTATTCCCATGTGCATAAATGTGTCTCCTACATTTTCTTCTATGATTCTTATAGTTTGAGGTTTTACTCTTATTTTATTTCATTTTATTTCATTCATTTTGGGGGGGCATCAAAGTCTCACTTTGTCATTCAGTCTGGAGTGCAGAGGCATGCTCAGGGCTACCCCCGTCTTCACCTGTGGGCTTAGGTGATCCTTCTGCCTCAGCCTTCCAAGTAGCTGGGACTACGGGCCACACCACTATGCCTTATTAATTTTTTTATTTATTGTAGAGATGATTAGTCAGGCTGGTCTTGACTCAGGCAATCCTCTCGCCTCTGCCTCCCAAAGTGCTGGGATTACAGGCATGAGCCACCGCCCTCAACGATTTTTGTGTTTTTAATTCTCCTTTGGAATCCTTATAACATCTTGCTTAAGGAGGATTCCCTCCTTAACTAACTAAATAAAATCCTTGATATATGTTCATTTTATATGTCTATTAACCTCATGATTTTAATTAAAAAAACAAAACTATCTTTGAACATAAATAATGCTAGAATCAGAAAGATAAATTAGTGGTCTATTGGAATGGTCTGGTTGCATCTGTACCAGATTGTGAAAGCAAAGAGGGAGATAAGTAAATCAAATCGACAAAAGTTGCTCAAAAAGATAAATTAAGAGGACAAAAATTGAATGTTGTGGTAAGAAAGAGAAAAGAATCTAGAAGAAGTCATTGTTTCTGCAGCAACTGAAAGAGTAAATTATGTCATTTGTCAAGATAAGAAATAAAGGAGAAAAGACAAGTTGATGGACAAATAAACACTAAATTAAACACTGTCACTGAGTAGTCAATGAGCTTGCTTTCAGATGTGCATAGAAGCCAGTACCATGGTATTGGCCATTGAGAAAAGATTTATTGCAAGTAGACTGACAAGAAAACACTGAGAAAAGGCTTAAATCTGTCTCCCTGAGCTGGGGCTGGGTAGACTTTTTAAAGTTTAGGTTAATGAGCTGTGATCTGATCGTATCTTGCAATGAGGTGATGCTAGGAGACATGACCTGATTGGATCCTACCAAGGGATGGTGCCGGGTGCAATCTGATTGGATCCGCCATGTGGTGCCCTCTTGTTAATTCAGTCTCTGCTCCTCAGTCTGAGCATTTACGTTCCCTCAGTGGTTGCATGCCTGGTTCCTTTGAGCATGTTCAGGTTATGTGACCTTCAACCTGGGGGTCCATGGCAACTGAAAAACAACACACAATTTTGTAACATAAAAGTTGAACCTGATTGGTCTGGTGAGATTACATCATCTTGTTTTTGTTTTACCTACGGGTTATTCACATAAACTCTGGAGCCTGAGAGAAGTCTGATCTATAGTTAATGTTTGGGCCAAGTTGCTCCATAATTAATGTTTGGGCTTTGTCAGCTAGGAAAGTGAGCGAGATTATTCAGAAAGAGTGTTTAGAGAAAATAACGTAATAGAAAACAAATTAACAAGAAAGTATATTTAAGGAACTGGTTTGATTTTCTCCTACTTAGCTGGATTGTGAATACTTCCATGGTAAAATTCATGTTTTAGTCATCTTTATTACTCCAGAGCCCACCAAATGTTTGGCACATAATTATAGTTAATAATGTTAACTATCACAAATTGATGTCTACTCTGTTTCAGTGACTATCCTAAGTACTCTTTCTATATTTTCATATTTGTCCTCACAGTAACTCTATGCAGTATTTTGCAGATAAAGAAACTGAGGCACAAGAGAGGTTCAATAACTTACCTTGAATCATACAAAGGGAAAGTAAATGAGCTAAAATTTAAATCTGGGCAAAACTATTTCCAGGATCTGTAATCGTAAATACTGTGCTACACTACATATATAATTTAATATATATCTGCTGAAAAGAAAGGAAAGGAGAAAGAAGAAAATATGGAAGATAAAAGGAAAGATAGAAAGAAGAGAAAATGGGAAGAAAATAAGGAACAAAAGAAAGAAGGATGGAAGAAAGGGAGGAAGGGAGAAGGGGAGGGAAAAAAAGAAAAACATACACTGGTTCCATCTTTGTTGATCAGAAGCATCTGAACACAAAATTAATGTCTTGTTTCTACTGCATCTCTAAGCCTCTGGAACAAGACATCTTTCCCAGTAAAATCTGTTTCTATTTATTTATTTTTGTTTGTTTGTTTTTCCTTGAAGTTCCTCCTCTAATCAGATATTAACAACTGATTCTGTCTACCAGAAAATCCGGTTATTCCTACCCTGAATGCTCAAGCATAAACTACCCTGAGTTTTAATCTCTGCTTTGCAACAATTTTTTTTTCTTCTGTTTCCATTAGCTCCCAACAGGTGGTAATAATGGGATGAGTTTTCAATGAGAGAAAAGGAGACATTCCTGATACCAGGAATCATACAATATTGCTTTTAAACAAGTTGTACCGAAAAAAACACATACTAGAGATTTATTCACAGGAAGTCTATCTCACAGAAAATATATTAGAGTATATTAAAGATTTACTCACAGAAAATATATTGGAGTATATTAAAGATTTACTCACAGGAAAAAAAATCTACCTCGAGAGTTTGTGTTATTAATCACTATTCAGCTGTGAAAATGTTCTCTATGACCCTTGTCGTGGTCCTGTTTGCTTTTCCTGAAACCTCTTTGCTATCAAATATTAACATCCAGTTCTTGCTATTAAGAAATCCTGACACTCTTCTTGGGTTTTAAGAAATATTTCTGGTATATATTGAGTGTTTAATATATTGTTTTGTTGTTTGGATAGTAGACTGGAATCCTTGTTGCTACCCTGAGTCTCAAACTGGAACAGTGGGTTCTGAGCCTAAAATTGTGAATATTCAGGGACTTGGGGCTGTCAGCAAATCTGTGCCCCCATAACCTATTTGTTTTTGTATTTGTATTTGTCTTGCTGACTTGTCTCACTTGAAGCCTCACTTCACCCCACCAAACCTCTGAATCTTATATATGCTTGGTTCCCTCTTAATGTTAATATTACTCTATTGTATTGAATTTATTAACTGTTTTTCAAATCTATTCAACAAGTGAACATTTGGGTGGTTCAATTTTTTAAATATTCATGAGGAAACCTGGTATGAACATGTGTGTATAATTCTGTGTGTGGACACATGTTTTCATTTCTCTTGGGTAGATTCTTAGGAGTGGATTCACTGGGACATATGGTAAATACATGTTCAACTTTTTAAGATCTCTTGAATTATTGCCAAGTATATTCATTTATTTTCAATTGCCAGAATGCCCAGTCTCCTAGTTCGAGTTGATAAATTAGTTATAGAGAAAATAAATACTGTCTTAATTAGCAAACAAAAAGGAAAAGTTCTGCACATTGAGAAACATCCTCTTTTTCACTGTGCCTCTTGGCTGCAGAAATGAAGCCTTCTGCTGACAAGATTACAGAGTTTATAAATCACTTCCATTACTGCCTCTTAGAAAATGGCCTGAGAAGGAATTCTGGATTGGGCTTCTCCATCACTCCTTTAACACTTCTAATGCTCTGTGTGTCAATCATACCATCTTACATTCCAGGGGACTTAAAAGTATGCTAAATCAGTGGTAGGTCGGTGTCCACATTGGGCACAATGGATGGACCCAGGAGAATCCCAGGTCTAGGCAGGCTTCAATCTGCCATATCATCCATGGATAACATGGAGGCCGCCACACTAAAATCCTTGTGATGGAGGTGGTCAGAAGTACCCTCCGTGTGGCTTCGTAAGCCTGTGGACATGAGATACTGATTTGAATAGTGACACATATCGGCATTTCTTGTTTTGAGATTCCACTAATCTTTCATTTGCTTGGGGACTGTTCACGATAACCTCTTGATACTTAATCCAATTCTCAACATATTGCCCAATTCTCTGTACAGACTTTTATCTGGACATCTCAGTTCCTTCTCCCTCTACACCTTTCTCACTGACCCACAACCTTAGACCAGGTGACACTCATCTAGTCAGTCTCCTTGGGCAGGAAGTTTGGCGCTCTTTTTCTCCTCCAAATTGCTGTGTCATTAAAAACCCTATAGTTGCAGCTCTGAGGTTCTATAAACTTTGCAAGTATTCATAGGACCTAAAAACATAGATTTATGATCTCCCAGTTACACAGTTTAAAATTACATGCACACACATGTGTGTGTGTGCATGCAATTTTAAATCGATAAATTCTAACGATGGTTTTGCAAATCATGCCATTATGACAAGGGGTCATCTTTACACACTTGTGCAACTTTCGATATTTTTAATATATTTAGACATTTAAATTAATGTGTTAGCCGGGCTCGGTGGCTCAGCCTGTAATCCCGCGCCTTTGGGAGGCTGAGGTGAGTGGATTGCCTGAGCCCGGGGGTTCGTGACCCGCCTGGGCAACTTGGTGAGACCTCATCTCTACAATAAATCAAAAAATCAGCCAGGCGTGGTAGCGCGCGCCTGTAATTCCAGCTACTTGGAAGGCTGAGGCGGAAGGATCGCCGGAGTCCAGCAGGTCGAGGCTGCGGTGGCCGGGAGCGGCCACTGCACTCCAGTCTGGGCGACGGAGTGAGACTCCAACTCAAAAAAAAAAAAAAATTAGTATGTTAATATGAAGTACAGGTGTATTATCAGTGTTATTAATCTCTGAAATGATGTTGGAAGGTTACAGAAGACTGAAAACAATTTACAAGTATCATTTCTGGCCCTCAGGTGATCTCAAAGGCCTCAGAATTTGTAAATCATCAGATAAAAGGAACAGCTTGGCAGTGCTGCCTTTAAAAACTATCTTGGGCTCCCTTTCTGCCTGAAGGGGCAGGGCGACCACACCCATGGAGTCGGCAGGATCTCAGGCTGTGCTGGACAGTTTGGCCAGATCTAGCAGCGCCTCCTTCTCCCCGGCCCCGCCCCTTCCCCCTGAGTCATTCGGCCTCGGTGGAGGTCCGGGCAGCTGCAAATCCTCGGCTCTGATCCAGGCCACAGATTCCAGGTTAGTGAGCAAATCCGTTTTCTGGCCAGCCACAGCTGTCTCCACAAGTAAAGAGAGCGTGACCCGCTCTGCAGATCTGGTTGGGGTTTCACGGGTGGAAAAAAAGTGAGGGAGACAGAACTCCGCAGTTTTGAGTTGGTTAAAGTTTGGGGAAAAAGCACCGAAGAGGCACTTTTGCCGCTAGGAATAGGCTGTGTAAAGGGCAGTGAGAGATAAGCCCTGATTCTGGAGGCTCAAGAATGTAGTGGAAGCAACTCTGGAAGTTTTGCGTGGCGGGGAGGGAGGGGGCTGCAAACCACGAATCCGACGTGGATTCAGAGGTCGGCATCCCCTCCCCCAGCCCCAGCCCCACCCTCAGCCCCAGCCCCAGCCCGGCTACTCCAGGAAGTGAGCTCTGTTTATCCTCCACCCGGGGGCCCTGACTCCTCCCAGAGGGAGTTGGAAGATGAGCCTTACGCACGCTGCCCGACCTGGGGGTGCAGTTCAAGGGCCAAAGACAGGCGCGGGAGCGGAACGAGGCCATGCCTGGTTGAGTTGGATGGAAGACTGGAGTGAGCGCCCTCTGTCCTTTGAATTAGTTTGACTCCTGGGTTTGCTCTGAAGAACCTTGACCGCCTGATGCTGCTGACATCTGGAGCTTCTCTGACTTCTCATTCCCCAGATATGCCTGCCAGAGGGGGATGTCTGCTGTTCTGTGCCTGCCACTTATTATGGCATTTGACAGAGGTGACACGACGGTGAAAGAGATGCTGTCCCTTCCTTTTGGAACTCATTATACAGATAACTTTATCTTTATTTCTTTTTCTTCCTCACTGCAAATGAGTTCACTGAGGTTAAAGACAACATTTTATTTAATCCGTCAATGGGGGCAGAAATGTATGGTTAAGAGCATAGATCCTGCAGCCATACTGCGTGTGTTCAAACACTAGCTCTGACACTTAGGCACTGGGTGTCTGCCCTGAGAATGTTACTTGACCTTTCTAAGCTTCAGTTTCTTTTATATGTAAAATAGACAGTAATATGTGTATTCCAGAGTTTTGGTGAGGATTAAGTGAGGCAGAGGTTTAAACACATAGGAGACTGCCTGACTAGTCAATACCTCGATTGTAGTTATTAATATTGAGAAGCTCCATTCCTAGCTTTTAAAAAATGCACTCAAAACAAATTTTGAATTATTAAGTTTCTGAAATGCAGGGGATAGAAATTCTTTTTGTTTTGTTTTGTTTTTTTGAGTCGGAGTCTCACTCTGTCACCTTGGCTGGAGTGCAGTGTCACGCTCACAGCCACACCAGCGTCGACCTGCTGGGCTCAAGCAATCCTTCTGCTTCAGCCTTCCAAGTAGCTGGAACTACAGGTGTGCGCCACCACACCCAGCTAATTTTTAAAAATTTATTGTAGAAAGAGGTCTCGCCATGTTGCCCAGGCTGGTCTGGAACCCGTGGACTCTGGCCATCCTCTCGCCTCCGCAGAAATTATTTTGAAGTGGAGCTTTAAAAAATTTGAAACTGATTATGTTCCAATTCAAATATTTACTGAGTGCTATCTGTTAGGTAATCAATTCCAAATAATAGGTTAAAGTGGAATATAACCATAACATATTTAAAATAATGTTATTCCCAAAGCATAAGAACTCTTTCCCGACTCTTATAAAGGCAGTTGCCATTTGTTTTACTTCTCTTTCACTAAAGCTCCCAGCAGGTGAGCAGCCCTGCCCTTCTCATTCCTAACTCTCATTCTGAGCCCCCAGCCTGGACCAGCACCAGTATCCCCTACTCAGTCACTGGCTTTTATTCTGAAAGCAATTTGCTATCAGTGTGAGTGTCTCTTCTAATAGACCTTCCATTCTTTTTTTTTTTTGAGTTGGAGTCTCACTCTGGCGCCCAGGCTGGAGTGCAGTGGCACGCTCATGGCCGCTGCAGCCTCTACCTGCTGGGCTCAGGTGGTCTTCCCGCCTCTGCCTTCCAGGTAGCTGGAACTACAGGCATACTCCACCAAACCCAACTAATTTTTTGATTTACTATAGAGATGAGATCTCATCAAGTTGCCCAGGCTGGTCTCGAACCCTTGGGTTCAGGCAATCCTCTCACCTCGGCCTCCCAAAGTGCTGGGATTATAGGCGTGAGCCACTGTGCCCTGCTGAGACCATCCATCCTAATAGATCTAAAGAAAAGTTCATTCTTTGGCCCTTCCTCCCGCTTTCTTTTGGTTTTGCACCCTAAATTGTATCTACCTGGAAATGAGGGTCCTTTATCTCTAAGACAATGCTTCTGGAACATTATTGTGCATATGAATTACCTGGAGATCTATTAAAGTGCAGATTCTGAATCAATCTGAGTGAGACAGATTCTGCATAAAGAGCTCCAGAGGATGCCAATGTTGCTAGTTAGCAGACCACATGACCTTCTTTTTCAGGCATCTGCTTCTGATTTAAGTGGTTCTGGCTGATCATGAATTTGTCCTTTTTCATCTGCTAATTTCATCTACAGAGCTCTGGGACCACAGGCTGTCCTGGGCTGCACTCCTCACACAAGACTACCTTCCCTCAGCCCATCCACACTGCCCTGGAGTCTTGGCCTTAGTTGGAGACTGCCAGCATTCTGTGTCTCCTCTGGGTTGCACTTACTGCAGTGGATGGTCAAGGGCTTGCTGGAGTGTGGACAAGGGTCACTCAAACCTGTGCTAACTGTATGCTTCTCTCCTTCACAGGAGAGCCTCAACTTTTAACCCTTTGACAAGAGAGATCAACTCTTACATCTTTTTCCTGTTCAAGAATATTTCCCTTTCCTGGACATCTAAAATAGCTTATTAGATGGAAGAAAAAACTAGAGATGTAATAAAATGAAAATAGAATAGGGCCACATAATGTAATTTAAAATTTCCTAGTAGCCTCAGTCAAAAACAAGAAATAGTTAAATTAATTTTAATTTATTGTATCTAACCAGACAAATGCACAATATTGTTAGGACATGTACTTTGTAAAAAAATTATTAATGAGATACTTTAGATTATTTTTTCTTACTAAATCTTCAAAATTCAATATGTATTTTATACTTAAGACATTTATAACTAGCTACATTTCAAGTGCTCAATAGCCACAAATACAGTAATAGCTGACAACACAGTTCTAACTTAATGCTTAGAAGATCTGAAACTAAGCCTTCACTTTTTCTCATTGCATTTCTTCTTTTTTTTTCAGCTCTATTGAGTTATAATTTAAATTTAGTAAGTTATAAATTTTCAGCATGCAGTTCTGTGAGTTTTGACATGTGTTCAGCTGTGTAACCACCAGCACAGTCAAGATACATGAAGAGGACATTTTCATGACAGTTTAAATTTCCTTTTGCCCCTTTGCAGTTCATCCCCTTCTCACACTCCCGGTCCCTAGCTTCCACTGCTGCACTTTTAAATACCATAGCTTTGTATTTTCTAGGATTTCATATCAGTGGAATCATACGGTAACTTATCTTTAATGTCTGAGTTATTTCACTTTGCATAATGCTTTTGAGATTTCTCTTGTATGTATCAGCAGTTTCATTTAATTGTTTGGTAATATGCCATTGTATGGGTATGCTACAATTTGTCCTCTCACCAATTAGCAATCTCATGGATTCTTTCCAGTTTGGGGTTACTACTACATTGCATTTGTGAGGCAGAAATGTTCCTTCGAGAGAATTGTGAATACTAAGTACAGTTTTGCCTGAATGAAAGTGTGCATGTGTGTGTTGGGAGAGATGAGGCAGACCTTCAGTTAGTGCCACCATAATTATTTTAAACATTAACAATTTCATAAGCTAGCACTTTTATTTCTATGCTCTAATTTCATCCTCAAGTCCAACTATAAGCTCAGCAGTAGGTTTTAATATTAAATCCATTATAAAATTAAATACTCATTTCTTTCTTTTTTTTTTTTTCCGAGTTGGAGTCTCACTCTGTCACCCAGGCTGGAGTGCAGCGGCTGCTCCCGGCCACCGCAGCCTCGACCTGCTGGGCTCCAGCAATCCTTCCACCTCAGCCTTCCAAGTAGCGGAACTACAGGCACATGCTACCACGCCTGGCTAATTTTTTGATTTATTGTAGAGATGAGGTCTCACTTGCCCAGGCGGGTCTCGAACCCGTGGGCTCAGGCAATCCACTCACCTCAGCCTCCCAAGGCGCGGGATTACAGACTGAGCCACCGAGCCCGGCTAAATGCTCATTTCTTATGTGAGGAGCAGTGCTAAGGCCTGGGGTACATGGAAGATCAAGAGATTGGGCCTCTGGTCTCATAATGCTAATTTAACAAAAGCAATAGACTCTCATAGTGCATTTGCCAAGTGGGATAATGTGGGTATGGTAGGAACTAAATGCCCAGTTCCCATAGGTGTGATTGATTTGATTAAACAGTGCCTCAGATAGTAGGTGAATGCTTCTGTAATGCCAGTGAGTTCAGATGTCCAGGATTCATTAATTTGTTAACAGTTATATTCTGTGCTCCCTTTATGGAGATGAGGAATATAAAGGAGTAGGAAAGTCTTAGTACTGTAGCCTGAGTGTCTCCATTCAAATATCAAATATCCACCACTTGGAGGAACTACTTAACCTCAGTTTGTACAACTATGAAATGTGTCTAAGATACACTCATAATGTTGTTAGAAGGGATTATTGAGTCATTACATACAAATAATTAAATTATCACTGTTATTTATTGTTGGTGTTGGTACTACTAGCAGGGCAAAGCTGATGACCCAATCTAGGACTTGTAGTTGCATCACAGAGCACTAGATGGCAGCACCAAGACCCACTTTTCCCCTCGCTACATCCCCCAGCAGAACCTCATTGTTATCTTGCTCAGTGTTCTGATGCTGTGCTGATGTCCTATGACCTTTTATCCCCCTTATCTGGGACACTATCTCAGGTCCTTTCTCTGATGGGAGTGTTGTTATTGGCAGATAATTTTATTTTTTTAACCTATCAGACCCTTTATATGGAGGAAAAGTGGTACATTTTACAGGGCCTTGTGGTTATGCCCACACTGATCATGTTTTAGATCAGTGTACATCTCCTTTGCTGGGAAACCAGCCAAAGAAAAGCTGAAGGATTCTACCTACTCTGGCCATTCTGTGGCCTGTAAAGTACAGCAGAGTCATACTTGGGACCCAGGGCAATTATATCTTCAAATATGCGGTGTCAGCTGGCTCTTCTTTGGTGGCCCAAACATGACTCCAGCAAGGCAAACAGAGCAAATGACTCTCAATGAAAATGACTCAGTGATGGAAACAGTTAAAAAAAAATGTCTAAAGACATTTTCTTTGTGTGAGTTCAAACAAAATATAATTTAACAACTGAAAACTTTCAAGAAAAATGAATAGAGAATAAAGATAGTATTTCTCAATGAGAGTATGAGGTCTCAGCTGCCCTACCTGACCCCTCTCCTCTTTATACATGGGCCCCCAAGGATCCTGTCAAATTTTATGACAGGCCCCAGCAAGGTCCCAAAAGCACTGGGTGTGTGCCTGATTTTTACAGCCTTTTCTACTCACTGTCTTTGGTTAAAGTTATGAGGTTGAAGACAGAGCTTTGAAACTATGACCCCAAAAAGACTGAGTTATGCCAACTCTACAACTTATAAGTTACGTGATTTTGTAATCACTTAATGTCTCTATCTTCTCATTGAAAGACCAAGAATATGCTTCTTTATGCAGAGTTGTCCTGTGAAGGGTAAAGAACGCAGGAGAATGTGATTTTAAATCACAACTGGTTACAGAAGAGTGAGTTGTAAAAATATTACCTTCCTTCAGGTTATTACTGTTTCATTGGATTTTTCTGGGAAGGGGAGCATGAGGGTGGGAGGGCTCTTCTTGTGTAGAGCAGAGCTGTTAGTAGATAGAAGTGTCTGCAAAATTAGCAAGACCTTTGATCTCGGAGATCAGATGCTGGAGAGTGATGCAAGGATGGTGGCAGAGATGAAAGAGAGAAAGGTCTGATCATCCGTGGAGGATGAGGAGGTTCTGGCCTCAAAAGTTGAGGACCTATGTGTCAGACACTATGCTAGCTGCTAAGAATACAGCCATGAACAAAAATAAAGCCTCTGGTCTCATGGAGATTACATTCCAGTGGGAGAATTCAGACAAGTAAAGATCTGTATCAGGTGGTGATAAGCAGAAAGACAAAGCTGGTAAGTCTGTGGAGAGTGATTGTATGGTGGCTGTGCTTTAGAGAGGCTAGACAGAGCAGACCCTTCTGAAAAGGTAGTGAGTAAGAAGTGAGTGAGTCATGCAGATATCAGGATGAAAAGCTGCCCTTGTGCCAGGAACAGCAAATGCAAAAATCCTGAGACAGTGGTGTGTTTTGGTGCTTTTGACATTGAGGGTGTGTTTTGTTTGGTGAGCTGAGGAAAAGTCAGACACAAGGCCCCTTCTCTCCAGAGCCTCAGTTTGCCCCTCCACCCAATAGGATTAAAAGGAAATTGTAATTGTTGCTCCATTGAGGGTGGAAATTGGTGTCTACTATGAGATGGGGGGAAAAAGGATTTTGGAAATTAGAATGAAAAGCCATTGTTACCCCAGATGTCCTACCTCTTTATTCAGGACAGGACAGTTAGCATCCCTTTATTCCCCCATCTTTATTATCCTGACCCTTTTTTGTTTGCTCACCTACCCAGGATTCTACAACTAGGAAGCACCTTAGACATCAGGGCTGGGCAGGCAGGAGCCAGGAGAGTCGCTACAATGACTTCAACAGTACTGGTGGACATCCAAGAGGAGGTGACCTGCCCCATCTGCCTGGAGCTCCTGACAG
>CAUYQG010181619.1:0-15123 GCA_963574415.1 Tarsius wallacei
AGGCCTGCCGGCCCTGTGCCTCCCTGGCCAGCAGGGTGTTTCGCCCCGGCTCCTCCTGGGTGGGGGCGGTCGAAGACCCTCCCGCAGAGCCTGGGGACGGCATCGGGGTCACCGCGCTCGCGTTCCGCGCTCGGCGGACGGGGAGGGAGGGCAGCCCGGGCGCGGCGCGGGAAGGCGCGTGGGTCCCGTGGCCCCGAGGGGCGGCGGCGCCGCAGGTGCGGGCCGACGCCCCCTTACCGCAGAGTAGCAGCAGCAGCGGGAGAAGCTGCGGGGGCCGCGGGAGAAGCTGCGTCTCCATGGCCGGCCGGCTGGGACTCGGGCAGGCTCGGTCCCGCGGGGGCGCGGTGGGAGGTGGGGGACCACTGGGGCGGGGCCTGGGCGGGGGCGCGGCCTCCTCCTGGCCACGCCCCCGGCAGCGCCCCGCTGCCTCCGCATCCTGGGGTGCGGCCCCTGAACTGCGTACCGCACCGCCCCTCAGGCTGGGTGGGAGAGGGATGGGCTGGCGGAAGGGGGGCTGCTGGAGCCCGGGCTGGAGTCCCAGCAGGGGTGGGTCAGTGAGGGCCGGTTCGAGCTGGTGGGGGCCGGCAAGCTGGGGTAAGGTGGGGTGCTGGCTGCTGGTGGTCTGGGGGATCAGACTGGGGTGCAGGGTGGGGGAAGACTGTGGGGGCAGGCTGAAGAGGGTGGGGGGAGGGTGGGGGGAGGGTGGGCATGGGGAAGCAGGCTGGGCCGGGATTGGAGGGAAGTGGACTTGCAGGCAGGCTGGGGCAGGCCAGAGTCCAGAGAGGGTCCCTGGAGGAGCAGAGGCCTTTGAGCAGAGACATATTTGGGAGTCGGGTCTCCAAGGGACAGGAACGTTTACAAAGCAGCTTGCTTTGTGTATCTGTGTCGTGTGTGTGTGTGTGGTGTGTGCTTGGAGTGTGTATATGGTATGTGTGGTGTGAGGAGGGGGTTGTGGGGTGTGTAGTGTGTGGGCATGTGTGGTGTGAGTGTGTGCTGTATGTGAGTTTGTGAGCCTGAGACTGTGTGTTTGTGAGCACATGCGAGGGAGACTGTGAGAGAGACCAGAGCGCTGTGGCAGCTGCACACACACAGACACACACCCACACACAAGGGGCCAAACCACAGCAAACTGAGGGGCAGGAGAGTGGCACTCATAAAGACCTCACCGGCCAAGCATCAGGAACCCTGAGGGGAGAACGGAAGGAGGAACTCAATTTGTGTATTACAGGTAGCTTAGCCAGATGAGTCACCGTCAGGCCCCTAGCACAAGCCCCACACTTGGTCACATCTTCAAAATTGTCACTGCTCGGGGTCATTCCCGAGACCCAGGCAGGGGGCACCCTTCTTGCCCTCCAAGCCCCACGGTCCACCAGCGGAGCCCACGCTTGTCTGAGGTTAGGGCACAGACTGGGAAAGGTAGGCTCCCCGCCCGGACAAGCTCTCCACTTCTCTGGGCCAGGGTTACAGCGGCATTCCCAGGAGCTGAGCTGACCTTTTCCTGGCTTAGAAAGACCCACTTTATTCAATACGGTCCTTATTAGGGAGCAGAACTTTCGGTCCTTTTTGCTGAAGAAATTCTGATTAGAGCCAGAATTAATTCAAGGGAGTCAAAACTAATTAAAATTGATCCGTCATCCTGCCTTCTGCCTGAAGGGTGAGGGGGCGGGTGCAGGGGTGACCACAGAGCCTCTGGTGAGATCAATGGTGCCAACATCCAGATCTGCCCCCAGGTCGGGGATCATAAGACTGGCTGATTGTGGCAGCAGGAGGAACACTCCCCCTCACACACACATCCTGCACCAACCAGGACAAACCAAGAAGATGGTCCAGGCCCAGGTGTCCACTCGTGTCCCAGGAGGCTACAGCCAAACAGACCGTGGCCCTACTGCACTTCCCAGGAGAGCCTTGGGCCAGACTCAGCCCCACAGCCTCAAAGATGTTTGCACACAGGTTGCAGGCTAGAACAGTGGGATGGGGTCATCAGGTGTGGGGCGAGCCAGATGGCACCCCAAAGCCTGCACCAGCCTGGGGGCTGTGGCTCGGTGCTGGGTTACCATGGTGCCTACCACCTACAGACACCACCACAGGCCTAGCTGACACTGCTTCTCTGCCCTGGGGAAGCCCCATTCATCCTGCAGAGTTGACTTCCAAAGAGCAAACTCCCAGGGCCTTGTGTCTACTGTACCCCATGTCCCTTGAAGGCAAGGCCCTCACTTCTTTTCTCTGTGCCTCTGTGCTCAGTGCTTCCACAGGCTCTGGGTCTACTGTTTACACAGGTGTGAATGCAGAGTCATGGGAGAAGCCTGCCTCACCCCTCCCACGGTGTGTTTTCCCACGGTGTGTTTTCCCACGCTGCAAGCCCTCACCCTAGTAGGCACTTGGTTATGTCTTCAGAATCATCACTGGTCAGGGTCACTCCCAAGACCCAGGCAGGGGGCACCCTTCTTGCCCTCCAAGGCCCACAGTCCACCAGGGAAGCCCATGCTTGTCTGAGGCTGGCGCACAGGCTGGGAAAGGTGGGCTCCCCTCCTGGACAAGCCCTCCACTTCTCTGGGCCAGGGTTACAGCGGCCTTCCCAGGAGATGAGCTGACCTTTTCCTGGCCTTTGCTGGATGAGGTGGCTCACGCCTATAATCCTAGCACTTTGGGAGGCCAAGGTGAGAGGATTGCCTGAGCTCATGGGTTTGAGCTCAGCCTGGGCAACTTGGTGAGACTTCATCTCTACAGTAAATCAAAAAATTTGTCAGCAGGGTGAATCATGCCTGTAGTTCCAGCTACTTGGAAGGTTGAGGCAGAAGGATCCCCTGAGTCCAGCAGATCGAGGCTGCAGTGGCCATGAACAACGTGCCACTGCACTCCAGCCTGGGCTATAGAGAAAGACTCTGACTCAAAAAAAAAAAAAGAAAAAGAAAGAGCCACTTTGTTCAATAAGATCCTTATTAGGGAGCTGTAATGAGATTGTCCACAGGGTGCACCCTGGACAGTGCCTGCCTCCCTGGCTTGCTCCTCCGAGGGTGCGGGTCCAGCTGCCACTCCCTTCTCTGGGTCTCTCTCGGCAGACCCTGTTATGGTTCATAATTCTTTATGCCAAATTTACCAGTCCAGATTACTGTGTGATCTCTTTCCTAATCGAGCCCTGACTGGTACACTATCGGCACAATCTTTATTCTGCCATTCTTCTTACTCTTAAACAGTTGACACTCCAGTAGCCTATTTTCTAAGAGGAAGACTTGTGATCTAATGACATCATGCTTCTACCAGGTCAGACGAAGGCACAGCCTCTGTCCTTCACCCTCTCGGGACGTAATGCTTCTCCCTTTGTGGGTGTCCACACGTTCCAGGCCAGGCCTGAGCATGGAGCCAGCTGAGATTTTGGACCGGCTCTGCTTGTTCAGGAGCTAGACGTTGGGAGAGTCATGCCTGAGAAGCAAGCCAGAGCGAGCCATTTGTGGCCCCCTGGCACCCCCTGCTGGACACACATTTAAATAACTGGGGCACCATCCTCATTATTGAGGCGTCCTGTCCCCCTGCAGCTGCCAGGGACGCCAGCAGAGAACCTGCCTTCAAAGATGTGATGGAGGAGATTCTGGGAAGGGACGCCTTTGACCTCCAGCTGCTTCCCACTTGCTCCCGGCTCAGGACACAACTCTTCATTTGTTTATTCGTTTAATTGTAGTAAAATCACAAATGATCAAATTTAGCATTTCAACCATTTTCAAGTGTACGGTTCAGTAGCCTTAAGTCCATTCACAATTGTTGTGTTACCATCACCACCATCGATCTTGAGGACATCTTCATTTTCCCAAACTGAAACCCTGTCCCTGTTAACTTCCCATTCTTCTCCCCTCCTGGCACCACCCACTCTATTTTCTGGATCTATAAATCCGACCACTCTAGGGCCCTCACATAAGTGAGATCACACAGGGATTTGTCCTTTTGTATCTGCTTTATTTCACTGAGCATATTATGCATTATGCCATGTTGAATGATATTCTTTTGTATAGATATATTATGTTTTGTCTATTCGTTCATCTGTCATTCATTTCCTTTGTCTTCTCTTCTCTTCTCTCTCTCTCTCTCTCTCTCTCTTTTGAGTCAGACTGTCCTCACTCTGTCATCCAGGCTGGAGTACAGTGGCAAGCTCATGACCATCACAAGCCTCGACCTGTGGAATCAGGCGATCCTTCTGCCTCAGTCTTCCAAGTAGCTAGGACTACAAGTACATGCCACCATGCCTGGTTAATTTTTTTAATTTTGTTGAAGAGACAAGGTCTTGCCATGTTGTCCAGGTTGGTCTCGAACCCCTGGGTTCAGGCAATCCTCTCGCCTCTGCCTCCCAAAGTGCTGGGATTACAGGCATGAGTCGCTGCACCCAGCTTTGTCATCCATTTCCTTTTTAAGCAAAAAAAAACAAGTTTACTTTCACTTAGTTTTATTTTTGTAAAATCTATCAGAAAGTGTTTTGAAAAAAGTATACCAAAATGTCACCTGTGGTCATTTCTGGTTCTGGAAAGATTTGAAGTGATTTTTAATTTAGGTTATTTTCTACTTGTCTCTGTTTTCTCATTTTCCTACAGTGGTGTTTGTGGCATGTGGTGGGTTTTATGTAAGATGTGTTTTGTGAGAGTTTGTGTGCATGCATTGATGGGTGTATGTACATGTGTGGGTGTATTGTGTTCTTGCATGTGCGACATGTGCATATGAGATGTGTGTGCACATGTGAGTTGGTGACATGTGTGAGTGTATTGGTGTATGGGTGTATATGAATAAGTGGGTGATCCTGTATGAAGCATGTGAACCTGTTTGATGTGTGTTGTGTGTCTGTGACTGTGGTGTGGGACATGAGTGTGTGTGAAGAATGTGTGTGCAACTATGATGTGTGTGATCAGTCAGAACCTCATTGACCCAGCTGGAAAAAATAAGCATTAGTCATTTCCTAGAGCATGACCTCCCCCTCCATCCACATGATCTGTCCTTTAGCTCGCTAACCCCACCTCTGCCACACTTCCACCAGTGACATGAGGCCCTAAGCCAACTCTTCAATTCTTCAACCCTTAAATGTAACAACAAAAATTCCCGTTATGAGTCTGTCGGGTGTGTGAGTTATGAGCCTGCATATGACAATAAAAACAATGTCATGTAAGAAGGGGGTTCCTGCCTGCCCCAGGGATGTTCGGAAGGAAAAACACTTTGGAGATTAGAAAGCAAAATCTATGTTTAGGAATGTTCTCTAAAGATCCCCTGCAAGAGGGTACAACACTCATCGAGAGACGAACAGTGACAGAGGGCAGGAAACCCCTTCCCACAGGACACTGTAGAGCAAGAAACTGTATGCCGAGACCACAGAGCCCTGGATGCCATCTCTGTGGCCAGAATGACTGTCTCAAGGGGCAGGCTTAAGGAAACACCTGCCTGGAAAAGCTCGGTGCCACACTCCCTGTTGATTTGGAAAGCTTGGTGCCGCAGATGCCATTGGTTGGGTTGCGTGTCATGAATCCCTGAGGAAAAGATGAAGCTCTGGATTTTAATAAAAGAAACAAAGGGAAAGACCAGTGTGGTTCACAGAATAACGATCTCCAAAGATGTTCATACCTACGCCAGGCTCAGTGGCTCAGCCTGTAATCCCGTGCTTTGGGAGGCTGAGGTGATTGAATTGCCTGAGCCTGCAGGTTCGAGACCCGCCTGGGCAACTTGGCAAGACCTCATCTCTACAATAAATCAAAAAATTAGCCGAGTGTGGTAACGTGCGCCTGTAGTTCCAGCTACTTGGAAGGCTGAGGTGGAAGGATCGCTGGAGCCCAGCAGGTCGAGGTTGCAGTGGCCGGGAGCGTGCCACTGCACTACAGTCTGGGCAACAGAGTGAGACTCCAACTCAAAAAAAAAAAAAAAAGATATTCGTACCTAATCTCCAGAACCTATGCAAATGCCTATGTGGCAAAAGGGACTTTTGGATGGGTTCATTAATTTCATGTCTTGGCTTGACTGGACCATAGTGCCCTGATATGTGGTCAGGCATTACTTTTGGTGTTTCCGTGAGGGTGTTTGGGGATGAGATTAACATTTACATCAGTGGGCTTTGAGTAAAGCAGATTGCACTCTCTAATGTGGGTGGGCCTCACCCAATCACCTGAAGGCCAAAAAGAACAGGAGACTGACCTCCCTCAAGGACGAAGGAATTCTGCAGCAGATGGGCATTGAGCTTGAATTGCAACATGGACTCTTCCCTGGGTCTCCGGCCTGCCGGCCCGCTCTGCAGATTTTGGACATGCCAGTCTCCATGATTGCATGAGCCAGTTCTTTAACATAAATCTCTTCCTATGTATACACGTATCCTATTGGTCTGTTCTCCTGGAGAATACTGACTAATACGTCCACAAATGTGATCAAGGGCACAGACCTGAGATGGGGAAATGATACTGGATAATCTGGGTGGAGCCAATTTCAAATCCTTCAAATCAGAGAACCTCTCCTGGCTGGTCAGAGAGATGAGACAGAGAAGAGATTAGAGATGTGAGCGGGTGCAACTCATCATGGCTGGCTTTGAAGAGGAAGGAGCCGCAAGCCAAGGAATGACGGTGGACTCTAGAGCTACAAACAGCCCTCGCTGACAGCCAGCAAGGAGACCAGGACCTCAGGCCTACAGCCACAGAGAGCTGAACTCTGCCAACCACCCAAAAGATCCAGGACACAGACTCGGCCCTGGAGCCTCCAGGAAGAAACACAGCCTGCTGACCCCTTGACTATAGCCCAGGAGATGCATGTCAGAGTGCTGACCTGCAGAACTGTAAGATAATAAATTTATGTCGCTTAAGCTGCTAAGTTTGTGGCAAAATATTATGGCAACCCTGAAAACTATATAACATAATACAAACTAAAACTATAAAACTAACACAGCTCGTGTCTTAGTTTTTGGGCATCCCCAAGTAGACCCTGACACCAGGGGAGTACTCAGTAGACATTCCTTGCATCCATATTCTCCTCCCATGCATTTTAATTTAATTTAATTAGTTATACTTTATACATGCCTGAGTCCTGGGTGACAATCACCCACCCACTAGGGTCCTTCCCAAAGGCCACTTGACAATGCACTTTTCCCACAAAAAGCCTATTTCACACAAAACTACACGGAAGCCACAGGAGCTGGGAAGGTGGGGAGACGATGGTGCCGGCAAGGGTGGGGGAATCAGGATTCACGGTTTCCAAATTTCGAAAGCTCTGCACAGCCCAGACTTAAAGTGAAAAACCTTTTAAGTCAAACAGAATAGAAGAAGCCCTTCGGTAGCAAAGGATTTGCACAACAGAAAGCCCAAGTCAAAATCCCACCAAGTGGATTCTACTCAAACGAGATCCCATTAGTCTAAAATGACTACAAATGGCTTTCCCCTGCAAGGCACCCTCTGCCCAGCACGGTCTTTCTGCCCACCCCAAAGCAGCAGGAGGAAGGCATGAGGTCCTTCTCCCTGTTAGCTGGAACAAGGATGGAGCGAGCCCGTACTGGGTGCTTGTGTCTGCCTCCTAGAGGTGCTCCCCTGATCTTCCGCCTGCACTTGGCAGACACATCAGAGAGCCTCGCCTTTTGCTTCTTTGGCCAAAGAGAAGCCCCAGCAGCAGATGGGGTGGGGGGTGGGGGGGGGCTCGAGGCAGCCTTGCCGCGGCTTCTAGACCTCAGGGACCTCAGGCCTACGGCCACAGAGAGCTGAACTCTGCCAACCACCCAAAAGATCCAGGACACAGACTCAACCCTGGAGTCTCCAGGAAGGAACACAGCCTGCTGACACCTTGACTCCCGCAGGCCTGGGGCTGCTAGTGGCTCGCACCCTCGCTGGTGGGTGTCAGGTGCTTCCCTACACCGCACTGGTTCCCTTGACGCCACCATGCACAGGCCTCCACTACACAGAACCCGATTCACTGGGCTCTTCCCAGCGAGTTTCCCTTCCCCAGTTGCCACGCCCACTCATCTACCACCCAACTCCTCCTTGTCCTGATCCTTCCATGTAAAATAATGCAGTCCTCCGACTGATGACCGACTTGCTGCGCCTGAAGTCCTGCAGGTAGTAAGAGGGGCCCGGCTAGCCCTCAGGCCTCATTTCAAATCCCACCCCCTCTCCCCTACACCAGGTAGGCTGAGAAGAATGATGTACAGTGTATTGCGTCTCCCTGTGGAAGGCATGCTCCCTGGGCCAGGGTTCGCGCCTGTCTTGTTTATGATTGTAGCCCAAGGCCTAGAGCAGTGCTGCCTCGAGCCCTCCCACCCCAAGCACTGGGTGCCACTGACTAGGGTGGCACCCAGTGCACCTGCTGCATGCTTGTGGAATGCTAGGAGGAAGGGAGGGAGGGGAAAGGGAGGGAGGGGGGAGGCACCAGACCATGCATGAGTGTGTCATCACAGGCACTTTGAGAAAGTGTAGAGGACCAACCCAAAGCACAGTCATAGATCTCTGCTGGGCGGGCGGTGGGAGAGCGGAGGGATGATGGTGGGAGGGAGGAGGGAAGAGGAAGGGAGGGAGGAAGCCCTCTACAGGCACCAGACCATGCATCAGGAGTGTGCCATCACAGGCACTGTGAGAAAGTGTAGAAGACCAACCTAAAGCACAGTCACAGATCTCCGCAGGGAGGGAGGAGGGAGGGAGGGAGGGGGGAAGAGGGAGGGAGGGAGGAAGCCCTCTGCAGGCACCAGACCACGCGTCAGGAGTGTGCCATCACAGGCACTTTGAGAACGTGTAGAGGACCAACCCTAAGCACAAGGTCACAGATCTCCGCGGGGAGGGAGGAGGGAGGTGGGGAGACGGTGACTGCTGAGTGGGACTGAGGCGCTGGTAGTGGAAGGAAGGAAGGGGCCTGGCGGCGGTGTTGGGAGGAGGGGAGGCGGGCCGCCTGGAGAACTGGCGTGCAGAATCCCCGGCAACAACAGGGGCCTCCGCGGCCTTGACGCTCGGAGGCCGGGACAGGAGAAGCCAGCCGGGCCACCGAGCAGAGGCGAGCTCTGCGCTTGCCACCCCACGGCACCGTCTGACCCACGGGGTCGCGACTCTTGGCGCTCGCGTGCGAGGACCGCCGGCGCCACCCGGAGCACCGTGCCTCGGAGGCTGCCTGCTTCTTGCACTGCGCCCTTTGCGCGCTGGGCTTCTCTCTTCTTCCCCCGCATTTAGCCCTGGGACCATCCTCCTCCAGGTCAGCTCCTCCCGAATCCCCAGTCTACTCCTGGCTCCACCTGCCAAGACGGAGCTGGGGGTCACCTGCTCCCGACAGGCCTCCTGGACTCCTTCATCGACCCTCGCCCATATGTGACATCTGGGCAGGGTGCCCTCCGTGTTCACGCCCCCGAACCCAGCACCACCAAGTACCTGGAACAGAATTGCATTTGCCAAACTAAATGAAACTGAATTCACCTTCGCCCAAACACTGTACCTTTTTGTAGTTTTGCACTTTTTATGTGTATACATAACTTTATTCTCTTTTTTAACATGCTGTAGAGTGTCACTTATTTTTTTCTATTTGTATTACAAAAACATTTAATAATCTTTTCATTGTTTTTAATTACAATATCTTGCTTACAACATTTTGTTTAAAATTATTTATTACAAAATTTTTATTTTATTACAAAAATTTTTAGTCACGAAAGTGGTAGATGTTAAAGCCACAGTCCCACTATCCAGAGATAGTTTCTTTCATGTCTTTCCTGGAGGTTTTTTTACCAGTAATTTTATTACTAAATATATTTCATTACACAATTTCTGAAGCTTTCAGGGCATTACACAGACGGGCATACCCGCACATGCATTCTCCTGACAGAGCTTCCTGGGACCCCTGCCCAGTGTACAAGCTAATTGCCTCAGCATTGCCCCCTTAGCACCTCCCACCCCCCAAGTGTGGATTCATCACATGGGACAGCACCACCCTGCATGGCCGTGGATGTAACACCCACACCCTGACTCAGAGTCTCCCTGCTGGGAATCTGGAATTGAACTTGGACTTCCATTCAGCCTGAGGCAGTTTCCCGAAACTCAGGAGCGGAAACACTGGTGAACTAAGAGATGGAGCCAGAGAGGACAGGCAGGGAGAGCTCCCAGGCCTGTTCTTCAGATCCAACCACACACTCATCCCTCATGTGTACAAGACATCACTTCTCTTTGTGCCTTAAGCAAAGTCTGCTGAAGGGCTATTTGGGGCTGCAGCGGGGTGTGTCATTCCAAGTGCCTGCAGCCCAGCTCCTGTCCCCACTGGGTCTCGGAAGCTAGAGGCCGTGTTTCCCTTGGCTGCTGGCCTCTTGCCTGGTTCGTGGCCCATTTGCCCTCCCTCCATAATCATCTCTGAGTCACACCTGTGATTCCCAGCACATTCAACATTTTCCGGCCTTGTCCTCCTCCCTTGCTCCTTGACCTCACTGCCGTGTCCACCCCAGCTGCCCCAGCACCAGCCAAAAAGTATGATGGAGGAGTCTGAGAAGCTCAATGTAGTCCCACAGGGCTTGACCTGAGCCACTTCAACCCCATTTGCCCCGACTAGACTCATCTCTTGGGACTGCGGCCTGCCTTGTTCAGGGGTGGTCCTCCCAAGCCCAGGTGCATGGCCCTGCTCCCATCCTGGCTTCAGTCTGACAGCTCACGAGCTCCTGGCCTGGGCTTCACTGGCTGTTAAAGCCCTTTCACCCTACGAGCCCGAGGTCTGCCAGCCTTCCCGGCTGGTGTTTAGGGGACAGATGGCGCTGAGGAAGAGGTCTCCACTACAGGACCGGCAGTCCTGGGCAAGCACAGCTCCTCCTCTGAAGTTCCTGGGCTAGACCCAGCCTCCCGCTGTCCAAAGGGGTCCCTCTGAGACTGTGTTAGAGCAGCCCTTGGAGTCCCCCTGACTGGGGTTTCAACCTCTCCTGTTCTCCCCACAGAGGCCAAGCCCAGAGCCTCCCAACCTTCCCCTCTCACATCGGCATTCTGCCCAGGGTTTCCATATTTGCTCACTAATCACAGTCCCTGGGTCGACATCGGGCTGTTCTAAACCTTCTGGAAGAATAGAGGTTGAGGGAACACTTTGGTAACATCCCCATGCCATAGAGAAAAAGACCAGTCTCAAGGACCCTGGGGGCAGAGGCCCAGTTAAAGAACCCTAGGTCTCAAACCACAAGCTAGAGAGGTCCCCAGTGAGGGAGCCTGTCCCACTGTTCCAGTGACAGTGGCCCTATACCATCTTTCACTGGCAGGCTCTTCCTATGCTCCAGTTCTCCATGGATGGTTGCTGGTGCCACAACAGCTGGTCTTGGAGTCACGGGGCACAGAAATGTTTCTCTTGAGACTGTGGCTGATGTGCACACCTGCTTATGTAGCCCTTGCTGCCCTCGTCCAGGAGAGCTGGGGAGCCCAGAACATTCCTGGTCTGATTCTCCAATTTAAGGCAGTCCTCCTTGCTTAAAACCATGCACTCTGGACTCTCTGGAATTAAAAATAAAAAACTCAGCATGCCTATGCCAGACTTATGGACCTCTCCATTTCATTATTAAAACAGCATCTCTGCCAGGCATGGTGGCTGAAGCCTGTAATCCCAGCACTTTGGGAGGCTGAGGCGAGATAATTGCTTGAGCCCAAGGTTTCAAGACCAGCCTGAGCAACTTGGTGAGACCTCATCTCTACAATAAATCAAAAAAATTAGCTGGGCGTGGTGACACGCACGTGTAGTTCCAACTACTTGGAAGGCTGAGGCAGAAGGATCGCCTGAGCCCAGCATGTCGAGACTGCAGTGGCTGTGAGCGTACCACTGCACTCCAGCCTGGGCAGCAGAGTGAGACTCCAACTCAAAAAAAAAAAAAAGAGTGTTTCAGGCCAGGCACAGTGGCTCACTCCTATAAACTCAGCACTCTAGGAGGCCAAGGCGGGAGGATGATTTGAGCCCAGGAGTTCAAGACCAGCTTAGGCAACATAGCAAGACCCTGTCTCAATAAATAAATAAATAAATATTAAAATAAAATAAAAATAAAAAACAGTATCTCCCCAGGCCTCCAGCAGCCCAGCGCTCCTACTGTGCAGAGATCCCCTAGGAGATAATCCCCCCTAAGCATGGGGTTAGTGCTCAGTTCTTAACTCCATTACCTCCCAAATATGACACATACAGAAAATGACTTGTCCTTTCTAAGCCCCAGTTTGCCTGTTAAATGAGGGTCATGTGTAGTCTGGAAGGTTTTCATGGAAATTAGCTAAGAAGATGAATGTGAGGCCCTGAGCACGATGCTTACTCACTGCTCGCCTGGCGAGGGCAACTGCCTGCTGGTTGTCAGCCTCGTTCCTGGCCCATCGCATCCCATGGTTGGCCCCGTTGCCCACTTTATTGGGTAAAAGCCAATGTGCTCTCCACTTCCCTCTGTTAACTTTTAAACACCTCTCGTCCTCACCCTCCCTTCACTCTGGGGAAGGTGTTCCAGGTTCTGTTTTCAAAGCCAGCTGCTCCCCTGTGTGATTTAGAAACCAAGTCTTACAGCAGCATGTCCAACCCACAGCCCACAAGCCACCTGTGGCCCAGGACAGCTAGTAATGTGGCCCCACAAAACCTTTTTATTTTCTTTGTGACTCCATGCATTGCTCCATTTTTGAAGTTCACAATCATGTCTTATTCATGGCACTGCTTTTTGGCAGCACATACATCTGTGATCAGCTGTTTTGTTTTGGTTTTCTTTTCATTGTTTTTTATTTTAAAGATGTGGGGTACTATTCAGGGTTAGGTATACAAATGTTCGTTATGCAGGTACCCTTGTTAATGAGGTATGCCCCCTTTCCCCAGGCAGACTCCCACTACTGCCAATCCCGCTTCCCCGCCCCCCTCCCGGCAGTTTCCCACTACTGCCAATCATTCTTTTATAGCATTACAATAATTGTTCAAGGTCCGCTTGTGAGTGAGAACATGTGATACTCGGTTCTTTGCTTCTGTGAAAGATTACTCAGTATTATAGACTCTAAGTCCATCCAGGTTGCTGTGAAGTTCATGATTTTGTTCTTCTTTATGGATCAGCTGTTTTCAATTATAAAGTACATGAAGAGCAAAATCCGAACAAGCATTTCTGATGAGCACTTTGAAAACTCACTCAGAGTTGGAACCACTTCCATCGAACCAGACATTGACAGATTAGTTTTACAAAACCAAGGTCAAATTTCCCACTAGTTTTATATTGTCTTCATTTTTCTAAACTTTGCAATTAAAAATATTAAGAAATAAAAGAAGTCTTATTTGTATATACACCAGCTATATTATATAATTTGTGTACAGCCCAAGACAATTCCCCTTTACTCAATGTGGCCCAGGGAAACCAAAAGGTATGACACCCCTGTCTTAGAGTACCTGTCCTCCATCGCTCTCCCTCCTCAGCACCTTTCATCTAGTCTTTCCCTCTAGTCTTGATGTTTCCTAAAAAGCCTCCACTGAAAGCTCCAAACTCCACCCCCCGGCTCCCAAGCCTATGGGCAGTGGCAGGCTTCATCCTCCCGACTTGAGTAGCACGCGGCCTTCCTGCCTACCACTCCCGCCCTCTCTGCACATTTTCTCCTTCCTGGCCCTCTGTGATCACACCTCACTCAATGCCTTCCTCTTCCTCCCACTAACAGGAACCTGGGCTCTTGTGAGCAGGATTGGGGGAAGAACACTTGGTGGCCACAAAGCATCATGGACTTGATCCTATCCCGAGACCAGGAGGGGAAGAGGGAAAATTAACTATTCCAAATGGATCTAACCTCGAACCCACTTCCCAGCCTTCTTACGTGAGTGTGTGTGTGTGTGTGTGTGTGCACGCGCGTGCTTATGTGACCTTTCTATTGCTGGGCTAGTGTGCCTCGTGTAAATTAGATCACAACAGTGAACTGAGTGTGGGAGGAAACCTGTAGAGTGATCTAATCTTCAGACAAGGGTATCTGGAAGGTGGCACTCCCACTAACACAGGCTCTCTCCAAGACTCTCTTCTGGTCCTTAGCTCTCTCCTCTTGGCACCTCTTGAGGATATAATCCATTAAGACCTGCAACCTATGCAGACAAATCCAAAATCACCCCAGTCTCTGCTCAGCCCCACTCTGTGCTCTCACCAGTGCCGTGAACTCAAGCAGAAAACCAAGAGCACAGGCCAGCTCCCTGAATGCCACCTTCCGATCACTCTATGGGTTTCTTCCCACACTCAGTTCACTGTTGCGATCTAATTTACACTAGGCACACCCGCCCAGCAATAGAATGGGCACATAAGCACACACACACACACACACACACACACTCACACAAGAAGCCTGGGAAGTGGGTTCAAGGCTAGATTCATTTGGAATAGTTAATTCTCCCTGTCCCTCCTCCTGGTCTCAGGATAAGATCAAATCCATGATGCATTGTTCTTCCACCAATCCTGCTCACAAGAGCCCAGGTTCCTGTTTAAGTCAAAAACAGAAAAAAGAAATAAGCTTCTGAGAAGTATGATGAAGCTGGGAAACGGCTCACCCAGGCTCTCAGGATCGCTAAAGTCATAGCCACAGCAGTTGCAAAGGAGGGGAAATATCATACGAGGGGACCCCAAAAAACGGAATTTATAAAATGTTGTATATTTATTCTTACATGTTTAAACTCCAGTCACAGTCAAAGTACTCTCCGTTTGACGCAATACGCCTATCAAGACACTTTTCCCACTACTCAAAACCATTTTTGAACTCGTCAATTTTGATACTTTCAGGGCTTCTGCTGCTTTTTGTTCCACCTCTTCCACACTAGCAAAACATTTCCCGTTGAGGACTTTTTTCATCTGGGGAAACAAAAAAAGAGTTGACTGGGGAGAGACAGGGTGAATAGGGAGGGTGGGGCCCCGAAGTCATACCATTTTTGGTCAAAAACTGCTGAGCGCTCAGCATGGTGTTGGCAGGTGTATTGTTATGGTGGAAGGACCATTCACCTGTTTACCACAACTCGGGACATTTCTACAGCAAATTGTCTCTCACAACAATGCTAGCTGGTACACTGATGCCAATGGGTTCTAAGAACACTTAATTATAAGGGGCCCACCCTCCAAAAGATAATTCCAGGGGTTTTTTGTGGGGGGGGAGGATTCCCCTGGTAGTAATATAAAATACATGGTGGGCAGGGAGGGGGATGAACTGGTGACAGACAGTATTTCTCAGTTGT
>CAUYQG010181620.1:0-10157 GCA_963574415.1 Tarsius wallacei
AGCCGGGCTCGGTGGCTCAGCCTGTAATCCCGCGCCTTTGGGAGGCTGAGGTGAGTGGATTGCCTGAGCCCGCGGGTTCGAGACCCGCCTGGGCAAGCAAGACCTCATCTCTACAATAAATCAAAAATTAGCCGGGTGTGGTAGCGCGCACCTGTAGTTCCAGCTACTTGGAAGGCTGAGGCGGAAGGATTGCCGGAGCCCAGCAGGTCGAGGCTGCGGTGGCCGGGAGCGGCCACTGCACTCCAGTCTGGGTTAATGAGTGAGACGCCGAACCAGAAAAAAAAAAAAAAAAAAAAAGAAAACCTTATAGAAAGGATTTACTGTTCTAGGTGCCACTAAGAACTACCATGATTTATAAGTAGAGGTCAAAATATCCACATTAACAGGAGTTTGGAAGCAGCTGATTCTAAACCTCATGGATGACTTCAAGACTTCAGTGGAAGCAACTGCAGATGTCGTGGAAGTAGTAAAATAACTAGAATTAGAAGTAAAGCCTGAAGATGTGACTGAACTGCTGCAATCTCATCATGAAACTTGAACGAATGAGGTGTTGTTTCTGATGGATGACCAAAGAAAGTGGTTTCTTGAGATGGAAAATACTCCTGGTGAAGATGCTGCTATTTGAATATTTTTGGAATAACAACAAGGATTTAGAACATTATGTAAACTTAGTTGATAAAACAGCAGCAGAGTTTGAGAGGATTGACTCCAATTCTGAAAGATGTTCTATTGTGGGTAAAATGTCAAACAGCAGCAGATACTACAGAGAAAGCTTTCTCTTCCTTTCAGAAGAGTTGATTAACCTGACAAACTTTGCTGCTATCTTAAGAAATTGTCATAATTACATCCATTAAGTACACAGAAAAAGGAAATGACACAGCTACCCTAGGCTTCAGCAACCAAAACCCTCAGCAGTCATCAATATCAAAGCAAAACCCCCCACCAGCAAAAATACTACAACCTGTTGAAGGCTCAGATGACCCCTAGAATTTTTTATTTTTATTAAAAAAAAAATTTTTTTTTGAGTTGGAGTCTCACCCTGTTGCCCAGGCTGGAGTGCAGTGGCATGCTCCCAGCCACCGCAGCCTCGATCTGCTGGGCTCAGGCAATCCTTCCGCCTCAGCCTTCCAAGTTGCCGGAACTACAGGTGCGCGCCACCATGCCCAGCTAATTTTTTTATTTATTGTAGAGACGAGGTCTCACCATGTTGCCCAGGCTGGTCTCGAACCCGCGGGCTCAGATAATCCTCTCGTCTTGGCCTCCCAAAGTGCTAGGATTATAGGCTTGAGCCACCACATGTGGCCAATAATTTTTTAACAATAAAGTTTTTTAAAATTAAGGTATATCCATTGGTTTTTTTCATGACTTTTATATGAACTGGAAAACAAAAAAAATTTATGTGACTCACATAAATAAAGCTATATTTGCTTTATTGTGTTGATCTGGCACTGAGCCTGCAATATATCCAAGTTATGATTGTATTCATCTTATGGCTAAATATGTGCTATACTGTCAGAGAGTGAGAAAAACTTTGTGTACTTTTAATGCAGTATTTACATTTCTAAAAAGCTATTAAACCAACTGTGCATCGTATAAGTGAGGAACCACAGCAAAAGACCATTAAGCTTATTATAATTGTTTATTCCTATAAAAGGAAAGAACAAAATCAAATTTTACAAGCCAGGCACAGAGAGAACTGAATAGGAAAAAAGGAGTTAAAATTCCTTTCTCTACATAAATTGGGCTAAGTCAAACCACAGATGTCTTTAAACATTTTACATTTACTTATAAGCTAAAAAAAAAGTGCGAAATAAAAGTAGAAAAGTTAAAATAAAGCTCAGTAAATTAGTTTTACTTCCATTTTCTTTCCCTTTTTTCCCTCCAAGTCTAATAGCTCTGACACTTGGCTACTATGACTATTCTGATATTTATTTAGAGTCCTTCTAGTTATACCTAATCAAAACAGCCTCTAGAATCAAGGCACCTAGGTTGAAATCCTAGTATTGACAATTACTGGACAAGTTACTCTTAATCCCTAGTTTCTTAGTTCTCAGGTAAAGCCTAAATAAGATACCACACATAAAAGTTTTCAGCCTGAGCCCGCAGGTTCGAGACCCACCTGGGCAGGCGAAACCTCATCTCTACAATAAATCAAAAAAACTAGCTGGGTGTGGTAGCACACGCCTGTAGTTCCGGCTACTCGGAAGGCTGAGGTGGAAGGATTGCCGGAGCCCAGCAGGTCGAGGCTGCGGTGGCCAGAAGCGGCCACTGCACTCCAGTCTGGGTGACGGAGTGAGACGCCAAATCAAAAAAAAAAAAAAAAAAAAAAAAAGTTTTCAATTTTGAGCTCACTACATAATAACCATTTAAAATTGTGGCTACTATACTAATAAGACTATCTAAATTCATTTTAGATAAGGTGGTTAAAAATTAAACATAAGTTAATAGGCTTCCATTAATATCTAGACGAATTTTGAATTAATGATAATTCAGTAAGTCTGGACTGAAGCTTACTTAGAAACCTTTTCTTCAAAGTTTATGAAAATTAAACTGGTAAAGAAAATGGCAAGCAAAATTATTATTTATTTAGCAGGATTCTAAAAAGCCTCCAGACCAAGATTTTGTTAGGCTAATTTGGATCTAGAGGTATTATATATGACAATAAGCCTCATTTAAAAGTACTACATGTCAAATTGTTGCCAACAAATTGGTCTGAATCAGTGAGGTTTTACTATGATTACAAAAGAAATGGATAAGTCTATAAACAGACATCCTTCAATTTATAAATATGTAGTTTTCGAAAAGCTTAATTTTATGATGGCTATTTGGAGCCTTCCAGATTTTTCTCATAAGATTGCTGTAAATGTGGGCTAATTTTAATTGTAAAAGTGCATCAGTACATCACAGGAAGCATTAAAAGACAAAATAGAAGGTAAGAAAATAACAGCATACATTCCATTAAGTATGTTTAACTATGTTAGAACATGTACACACATAAATTTATATATATTTGTATAGCTGGTTCCTTTGCAAACTTTAGGTCATACCAAAAAAGTTTAAATGGGACCAACATGGAGTTCTGGCCCATTTTGAAGTTCCAAGTCACAGGGACCAATAGGTACAGGAAGGAAGACGGAAAAGTCTCTCTCTCTTTTGGGGATTACTCTAAAATTTGTCACTGCTGTTGTTTTGTCTTAAAATATAATTTTTTAAAAAAATTTTGAGACAGGTTCTTACTATGTTCCCTGGGCTGTTTTCAAACTCATGGGCTCAAGGGATCCTCCCAGGTAGCTAAAATTACAGGGACAAACCACCACACCAGGCTGTTTTTGTTTTTCAAATAAATGCTTTAGAGAGGACTGCCGGCTAGAGCCTGGGAAACTACTTGTATACACGGACTGTGGAAGTCTGTAAATTGGGCATTTCTTGTATATCTAAGTATGTGTTGCCCAAATTGTGTTAAAGAACATTCTTTAGAGGTTGCAATAATTACTTTCCTTTAAAAAAGGATCTGAAAAAAGGGGCTTGTCTGTAAATTACACAAATATGATTAACAGTGCATTACAGGATCAGGGTATATATGCATGTGCCTATAAATTTTACAAGTTGATGTTCTCCATAAGTCTTTAAATATGAAAACCACCCCTTTTTGCTTGGCATCCTCTACTACCCAGCTTGAAGAGTGGAGACCTATAGATCTGGAATAGAATGGATCACTGGATTACCTAGCATAATTCCCTTCTTTCACAGATGAAGACTAGTTTGGTGAGGTGACTTGCTAGAAATCATGAAGCTTTCAGTAGCTGAGCAGGTCTCCTGATGCTTTTGGATAAACCAAAGCTACTTCCTGATGTACTGTGAATATTTAATAATTGCAATTCATATGAGTGTTGGGAGAAGGGGGAAGGGTTTCTAGGATAATTTAGCAATTCAGAATAAGGTTTATTTTTTCTTATGGATTATTCATATTTCTGCACAACTCTTTTTGAAAAGCCCAGGAAACTGCACCAAATAGATTTTTTAAAAATCAGTTATCATAAAGAATTTCATCAGTGAAATATCTGAAGAGGCAAATAGCTTGGTAAAAGAGGCTTTGTGAATTTCAGATTTAAGGAACTAAGCATAATAAAATTGAACTTAAATGATCCTTTTCTAATTAAAACAAACTGGGATGGTCTAAGATAGTTTCAGAATTACCTTTAAATATTTCTAAAATATATTCAAGGGTTTATTATCTTTAAAAAGTTATTCCAGATAATATACAAGAAGCAAATTTGTATCTTATATTCATATTTCACATGTAGAAATTTAGGTAAAAGCCACAAACTTAAACTACTGACAAATAATCAGTTAATAACTAAAATTTTTGGTTTTTCATAATCATCACACTACATAAACATGCAGAGAAAAGAGAATATATGCCACTTAATTAAAATGGTAATTATTTTTTTGTTTTGAGTTGGAGTCTCACTCCGTCGCCCAGGATAGAATACAGTGGGACGCTCACGGCCACCCCAGCTAATTTTCTGACTTATTGTATATAAGGTCTTGCCAAGTTGCCCAGGCTGGTCTCAAACCTGTGGGCTCAGGCAATTCTCTTACCTTGGCCTCCCAAAGTGCTGGGATTACAGGCTTGAAAGCCACCGTGCCCAGCTGGTAATTATTTTTTTTTTTTTAATATTTACTAACTGTTTTTAATGTACAAAGCACTTTGCTATAAATTGTGGAAAATTCAATGTAATATAAACAGGCAATCAGGGAATCTAATTATATAGAGGTGGAGACACATGAATAACCAGAAAGAAGGCAACCAGGATAAAAAATGTGGTTCAGATACAGGAATGTTTGGAGGTGATAGGTATGTTTAATACCTTTGTTGTGGTGACTGTATCACAGGTATATACATATATCCAACTCATCAAAATGTATACATTAAATATGTGCAATTTCTTTGTGTATCAATTATGCCTCAATAAAGCTTTTAAAAATGTATCTCAGAAAGGCTAATCTTTGTTGGAGCCCAGGAGTTTGAGGTCAGCCTGGGCAACATAGTGAGACCTTGTCTCTATTAAAAAGAAAAAGAAAACAGGAAGGCAAATCCAATGAAGTATTTGTTTAGCATCATTCAAAAAGATCCTGGATCTCACAGGTGTACGCTATCTACTACAAGGGTGTATATTTTGTTATAAAGTAGGAATATTACACTGGGTTGTCCTAGAGCTTAAGCGACATATCTCACAGCCATGCTCCAGATCATCATATCTCTGTTTTTAATTCTAGACTCATTAAACAGTCCTCTGATGAAAAATTCTTTGAAAAGTACCATGTTATTTAAAAGGAGGTGGGTTACTTGAGCATTCTGATCACTGAGTTTTAGGTCAGTCTCATGTGAGTCTCTCTCAGTTACTAGCCATCTAAAACTATATTGACAGAGTCTAATATCTGGCCTGTAAGAGATAATACTGTCATCAGTCTGCTACCTCCAAAGCTGTAGCACTGACAAGAACTATAGTATAATAAAACACTAGGGGATTAAAAGAGTCTCCTGGGAAGGAGAGGAGAATCTAAAAGGACATTCTAGGAAGAAGGAAGTACATGTGCACTGCAAAAGCACAACATGAAAACAAAGAACATTTTTCCTTTTTCCAACAGCAACCCATTTTTCCAAAATTCTTATAAATTCAATTTTTCCAGCTTGGCTTCAGACCACAGATGATTCTATATTCTAGAGTATAAACTGTTTATAATTACTAACATCTAGTAGAAACGGCACTGTTTATATTCAACAACATAAAGACTGAAACATAAAGCTGAACAGTTAAAGGATGTTTGCCACCCGAATAAACAATCAAGAATGCTTTTACAGCCGGGCTCGGTGGCTCAGCCTGTAATCCCACGCCTTGGGGAGGCTGAGGTGAGTGGATTGCCTGAGACTGCAGGTTTGAGACCTGCCTGGGCAACTTGGCGAGACCTCATCTCTACAATAAATCAAAAATTAGCTGGGCGTGGTAGCGCACGCCTGTAGTTCCAGCTACTTGGAAGGCTGAGGCGGAAGGATTGCCGGAGCCCAGCAGGTCGAGGCTGCGGTGGCCAGGAGCGGCCACTGCACTCCAGTCTGGGCAAGAGTGAGACTCCAACTCAAAAAAAAAAAAAAAATGCTTTTACTACAGTGCTTAATGGTACGTGGCAGATGCTGAAAGAATAAATCACATGGTTAACAGTGGTATAATCAAGTTTCTCTAAAACAAAAATCACCATTAAAGACAAAAGACCAATTCAAAAATTCCTATATTACTGACATTGCATGTTGAAATTAAAGTGTTATTGTTGCAGCCTTAATTTTGTACATAAAGATGGTTCTATTGAACTCAAATACAAGTTTTTATTTCACCTAAGTACAATGTGGGTAAGTAAGGTAATATCTACCTTTTTCTTTTAAAAAACGTATTTAAAAATATACCCTAGCAAAAAATAAGTGTGCTCGTATTAGGATAGATTCTGACTTTTAATAATGGGTAATTTCCACATTCCTATCAACTGTCTGTTTTTCAAACTTATAAAGGAATTCTTTTAAATGCTATCATTCTCCAAAGTTCTGCCTTCATCTCTGCTCTCCATACACATCTTGGAGGAGCTCATCTAATCCCCTGGTTCCCATCACCCATCTATGAATGGCTAAAAGATTCCTACCTCCTACCTGGATAATACTAAAGTCGGATCCATGTGAATGTCCCACCATCACGCGAACTCAATGTATCTTAGTGATGTATCTAAAACTGATTCCTTGATTCTCTACTTTCCACACATCTCTCCCCTAGTCTTTCCCAGACCAAGGCGATTTCATTCTTCTAGCTGCTTAGACCAAAAATATCGGAGCCCTTTCCCTTTCACACACTCTCAAACCACCTGTCATCAGCAAATCCTGCCATTCTACCTCTAAAGAACTTCTAGAATTCAATCTCTTCTTTGTATCTTCATTAGCCTTGCCCTAATTTAGGCTATTCTCATCTTTTTCTCACCTCGACTATTATAATAGTCTCCTAAGTGATATTCTTGCTTCCACCTTTGCAATTTTATATTCTCTTCTCTAAACAACAACCAAATGATCCTTTAGAAAAGGAAATCAGATTATGCTACCTCCCCACCCCCGCTCAAAATCCTTTAAATGCTCACAGAAAAACACAAAGCCTAACTAAAGTTTACCAAGTTCTACATGACTTGCCTCCAGTCAATTCTCTGAATTCATCTCCTAATAGTTTCCCCTTGCTCACTGTTCTCCAGCCACGCAGACTTCCTTGCTGTTGCTGGGCTACACCAAGGCTTCCCTTGCTTCAGAGTTCTACTCCATCTTCCTGAAAGGTTCCTCCCCAAAATATCTGCAGAGCTCACTCCTCATTTCTTTCAGATCTCTGTTCAACTCATCGGACCACCCTATGTGAAATAACAACTTACTCCCACCACTCTATGTTCTTTATCTTGTTTAACTTTTCATCATAAACATATCACCTCCTGAAATATATGTTGGCTCTCTCCAACTACACGTAAGCTCCTTGAGAACATTTTTGCTCTCTTTTGCTCGCTGCTGTACCCCAACACCTGGATGCAGTGCCTATTAAATAGTTGTCAAATTAATTAAACTTTACTTCTTGCCAAAATAAAGTCCACCCTCCAACCTCTTGTCTAGTTTTCTAGAAAAAATAATAGTTTGCAGCCAGACAAACACAGGTTCAAACACTGGCTCCATCAGTTACAAGTATCATCTTGGGAAAATTACTTAACCTCTCAGATCTTCAAGTTCATCATCTGTAATGTGGAGATAATTTCACTTACCTCATAAGGAACAATAGTGTTGGTTTCTCTCTCTCCCTTTTTTTTTTTTTGAGTTGGAGTCTCACTCCTTCACCCAGGCTGGGGTGCAGTGGCATGCACGCTCACAGCCACCCCAGTGTCGCCCTTCTGGGCTCCAGCGATCCCTTCCACCTCAGCCTTCTGAGTAGCCCGGAACTACTACAGACATGCGCTACCATGCCTGGCTATTTTTTATTTTATTGTAGAGATGAGGTCTCACCAAGTTGTCTGGGCTGGTCTCGAACCAGCGTGCTCAGGCAATCTACTCGCTTCGGCCTCCCAAAGTGCTGGGATTACAGGCTGAGCCACGAGCCCGGCAGCTTCTCTTGTTATTGCTCCTGTGGTTCTGCTATTTGTCTTTGTAAACGTGTTTTTAAAAATCTAAGCCCACACTCTTCATCATTTTCATCATGTCCAAAAGGTCTTATTTGCAGAAAAGTAATTTTTTTTGGCTGCCTTTAAAAGGAAATTACAATAAGGACCCTAGAAATAGATTGTGTTCATACCCTGCTGCATCTATATTTCTCTGAATATAGGTGCTCTAACTCTAAATGCTATGTTTTATTATTCTAAGCTATCGTGGGGCAAACCAAACCAAGTATTTGAGACAGAAGCGAGCCTGGCAATCTGGTCTATGTGGCTGCTATTCTTAGGAGAAAAAGCAAGCACACAGTCACGTGATTATGCTGCTCTTTCAGCAGAATAATGAAAGGGAACAAAAATAGGGATCCCTGGTAGGTTGAGGCTTTAAGGTGCACCTCATTTTAAATAGTCTGAGAAGTTATATTTAATTTTAGAAATTTAATTCTAGAAGTTGTACTTAAATCTACACAGTAAATTATTTCTCCTGTGGTTCTGCTATTTGTCTTTGTAAACGTGTGCTTTTAAAAATCTAAGCCCACTAACCATCATTTTCATCATGTCCAGTTTCATTGTCAATTTCTGGGGGGTGCCTTTAAAGGGAAAGTATAGTAAGGACCCTAAAAACAGATTATGTTCACACCTTGCCAAATCTATATTTACAACTTCTTTGTTTAGAATCTAATGGGATAAGCACTCTAAAGTGGAGGGGAGAAGGTGGTGAACTGCAGTGTGAACTGTTCCCCAAGACAGAGCAGAACCCTAGAAAAGGTTTAATTAAAGGCTTGGGAGAGCAAGCTTTACTGTCCAAGTAAAAATTCATCTAGAAAACTAGAGGATCTCAAATTACTTGCTTTTTCAATCTGTGGATTTTTATACCAATACTGAACTAAAGACATTACAAGTATAAAGAAGAAGAAACTAAACTCAAATAACATCCTCATTAACTTAATTCATATGATTTATCTACATGTATTTTAAGGATGAAGGAAGCAAGTGAAAGGATTACTCTGGATTCTATTCACAGTTACCAAACTAGGACGACCAAGTAAAGCTTTTGCCTTCTCCCATAAAATAATCAATCTTTCTAAAATCAAAGGGTATAAAACCTGCTAATAATAACTTTAGCAGATTTTGTATTTTTTAGTTCTTATGAAAAGCATCAAGATAATTTCTAATAACAGCAAATTTTACTAGAAGCTATTTTAAACTTTTTTTTTTTTTTTTTTTTAGTTGGAGTCTCACTCTGTCACCCAGACTGGAGTGCAGTGGCCACTCCCAGTCACCGCAGCCACGACCTGCTGGGCTCCGGCGATCCTTCCGCCTCAGCCTTCCAAGTAGCTGGAATGACAGGCGCGCGCTTCCACACCCGGCTAATTTTTTAATTTATTGTAGAGATGAGGTCTCGCCAAGTTGCCCAGGTGGGTCTCGAATCCGTGGGCTCAGGCAATCCACTCACCTCAGCCTCCCAAGGCGCGGGATTACAGGCTGAGCCACCGAGCCCGGCTTCAAACTTTAACATAATTTTGATTCTGTTCCTCTATCCAGACATATATTTCAGGGAAAAAAACCAACTACATCCACAGCTTTAAGGATGAATCCTGATTTCTCCTAAATCAATTAGCTGACAGCATTCCCTTTTATAAGCTGGTCATCAAACCAGACTTATATAAAGAATAGATTTGTATTCCATGATTCAGGGAGTTTCTTTTGTTGGGCATTAACAAGGAAGAATGTGGGACTGGAAGTGGTAGCAGAGGGAGAGAGATACATTTTAGGCTAGGAAGAAGTTGATGTTGCTGGAGCTACACTGGAGAGAAGAAAAAATTGGGGTCCAAGATGGTATTATCAAGCCATTGCATCAACCATCCCTGGAGGCCACTCTATCTCAGTCATATAAATAAAAGATTTCCATATTGACTGAGTCAGTTTGCACTGTACTACTTTCA
>CAUYQG010181621.1:0-17472 GCA_963574415.1 Tarsius wallacei
CCTGGAACAAAAGGAGGGACAAAAGAACGAAGTAATGGAGGAAGGGGGGGTCAATAGGAAGTTAGAAAGAGAGAAGAGTGAAAGGGAGGACAGCCATACATACTAACTAAGAGGTGAAAAAGAGACACAAGGCCAGAGAGAAGTGAGTAAAGACAAGTCCCTAAAGAGTACTTGTCGCTATACAAAGGCAGACCAAACAAAAAAAAAGGTCATGTCTTTTGATGTGTTTTGCCTAACACAAACAGATGGTGTAAGTCAATAAGCTAAGAGAAGTGAGCAAAACAAACAAAGTGATAAAATCAAAAGTCAAAGTAAAAAACCAGACTAGCTCTGGGATCTTTCCTGAGTGTCTAAAATCTGTTCATCTCTGCTCTTTAGCCTCTCCCCTTATTTTTAATGTGGAGAGCTCCTTTACTGAGGCTTGGATTTCTTCTTCTGAGCTGTAATCTGAGACGGCTGTTACTTAGTTCCCAGGGGAGTGGCTTTGTCTTCTGTTTAGTGACGTTTCCTTGGGAACCGAGGTGGAGCCTGCTTGTAGGTGGGCAGAGCAACACAAGTCTCTGCCTGGAGAAATGGCTGACATGATTGTTTCACCCTCGCGGATCCTTCCTCTCCGCTCTTTGAGTCCCAGGTGCACCGCACCGCTAGTGCTCTATCCGGGGTTAGAGCTCTGGGATTCAGACCTCCATAGCACCCAAGCTCTGGCAAAAGTGGCCCTGGACTGTTCCCAGTGTATTTCAGTCAGAGATGGAGTCAGCTTCTCTGATGGGAGGGTGGCCAGAGCCTCCCCGGGTGATCGGAGGCTGGGCCTGGGTATTTTGTAACCAGGGAGGGAGCTGAGACTCTAGATTTCCTACCAGCGGGGGAGCAACCAGGGACACAATAACCGGCCCTGCGTGGGATCGAGGGTCCCTGGGCCTCAGACCGTTGTGTCTGGCTGTGGATGAGTGGGTGGGGGAAGGGAAGCAAGAGTCTTTTTGGGGAACTCACATTCGGAGAATCTCACAGTTCCACCTGTGTCGTCGCCATCTTGACCCGGAAGCTCTTCTGGAATTTTAAGTAGAGCGATGTGATAGATACTACTGAGTGGCTATTCCAGATTGTGAGATTGAAGAAAGCCCCTTGGAGAAGAACCCTGCCTTGTGCAAATTTGTGGCAGAATTGGCAAGCAGCATTCCCAGTAGTGTGGAGTGGCTGGGATGGGAAAGTGAGAGTGGACAAAGAGGTGAGCTGAGGCCAGGAACACAGAGCAGTGTTGCCCAGGAAGAGTAGCCTGGGATTGGTTCTGACTGTTGTAGGTTGGCAATGGAGCAGAGATATAATGTGATCCTCTTTGTATTTTAAATTTACTTTAGGTGCTATGTGGAAAAAGAGTCTAAGGTGGCAAGAGGGAAGGCAGAGAGGATGCTGGGAGGCTATTTAAATAGGTTCATGAGAAGTGCTGATGCCTTGGGTGAGGGTCATGGAATTGGAGATGGGGAATTAGAAGTTTTAAGTTGAAGATGCCTGTTGGTGTCCACTTGGCAGCTAGTGTGTAGAAGGAAGGGAAGGGAGCCAGCCTCCAGGTACCACCAACAGTAAGAGGTTGAGTAGGGGAGAGGACTGATAATGAGTAGAAATTAGAGTGTCGTCTCTCCAAGATGAGAGACAAAAGTGTTTCAAAAAGGAAAGGATGAGACATAAGTTCAGGAGCCTGGGGTATGGCACCACTGTGCAAACTAATAAGCTTGAAACCAAGAGCTCAGAGTATGTAGCTTTAGTACGTGGCTCAGTTTACAGTGATCACATAGATATCAACCATTCAAAGATCATAAAAGGACAGTTGCAAGGAGGAGTTAGGATGTACAAACAAGCAATTTTACCTGACAACTCCATTATTTAGTACAATTATGTATAACAAGTAATTTTCTATGTTGGAGTTTCAGTTTTAAGCAAGAATGATAGTGTGGTGAGTGGTAGAATTGTTTCATGGAGTGTAGAATAAGAAATATGAGAGGTTATGGTCTAAATATGCCTTTTATTTTACAGGTGAGGAAACTGAGACCCAGACCACTGAAGAGAATTTGTTGAACATCATTTAGTAGTTAATAAAAGAGTCAAAGCTAGAATCTTGGTCCTTGTTTCTTAGGCCAAGTATGACCTTGTATACGTGTACACAATACACACTCACAAGAGCATAGAACATATGATCATATAGCATTGAGTGATAGTTATTTGCTTTCAGTAGTAATTTACAAAAGAGTAATTGCTGAAATGTAAACTCTCCTGGAACAATTTTAAAGGTTTGATTTATAAAATTTCAATTGACACCTATTTTTTAAAAAATTTCTTTATTAAATGAGTTGCATTTGTCATCTAAGAAGAAAAAAAAATCTGTATTCTTTGTGAATAAAAAATGGTTGCATAATAGATCTCTACAATGGGGTTTGTAATTGTATTCTTTTTCAATAGAGACAAGAATTTATTCCACAGTAAATGTTATTAGTATTTTCTACTGCCCTTGTATTTGTGCTTGAACATAAGCCAGAGTAGACACAGATATAATCAGATTTGGAATGTACTGTGGAATCTGGTATCAGGCAAAATGACCAGAAAAGAAATATTTAATATTTTATGCAATTACTGTCAATTAGGATCAATTTAGTATAATTTTATTTGTAGTTCTTAGAATATTTGTAAAATGTTTTAGACCATCGAGCACTATGCTCATGTGTGCACTTATCTAAATCACTTTTTATTATGGTTCCCAGCTGAATAAAGAATTATCATCTAGACATATTTAGTGCTGCCACATAACTCTAAGACACTATCCATGGCACTCCGGGATCCAGGGGCTGTTCTTTCCACGGAACATGCTCAAGTCTCTCCCAGGAGTTATACAAGTTGACTGACTTCTTCTTTCTTATGTAAAGGATCTTGAAAATATAAAATAGCTTTTTTGTCCCTATTAAAGTAAAATAAACTAATAATATTTGGAAAGAGTTTGCTGACTTTTCTGACCACAGTGTTGGGATAAGACAATGGGAAAAAAAATCTACAAGTCAATAAATAGAAAAGGATTAGAGCGAGGAGTCGTTGGAGGAAAGAGAAAAGATAATGACTCTTAAAGCTCTCCAAATCACATCTCTTGAAAAGTAGATGTTGTACTGAAATATAATCCCCTCAGCATCAAGGATTTAACATTCTAGTGTTCCTGCTTAAATCAGTGGGATTTCTCCCTCCGACTGATGTGCATACAAACTGGACTCTAAGCTAAGTTGGGAAATAAGTTTAAAATAGAACCTAGATTTTAAGCAATCGAATTTATGATAATATGAAGATTTATTTCATATTTTTTCTGATTTATGTTTGACAAATAGTATTTTTTGAAGGCTAGGTTTGCAATTTATCCTTTCCTGAAAATTTTCAAGACAAGTCATGCCTAACAAAAGGATGAGGATATGATCTCTTACATATGCAGTAAAACAACATGTGTAATAATTTCAACCAAAAAAATAGACAGCCTTTTCTACATGTAAAATGATGTTCTCAGTACCTTAAAAGTATATTAATGTATTAATTCTCACAACCAACCCTATGATGTAGGCTGTTATTGGTCCCATTTTTAAATGTGGGTACAGAATGTAAGACATTATTAAATTACAAATAGACCCATTCTAAAGGAAAATCAAGGGAAGTCAACCACGAGATTGAATAAATTCAGAAGACAAACGGTTTATATAATACAAAGAATTTTGGTAATTAACAACTTGGATGAGCAAGACAGGCAGCTTGTCTCATGGAAGGAATAACAGGATGACTCGGGTCAAATCCAATGAGATCAGATTTGTCAGAAAAATGATTTTGTGTCCAATCAGTAATGACCTTGCAGCCTGACCTCAAGTTAAGAGAACACCTTTAAAATATTGCCTTTATCATCACTGATACTGATTACCAATAATGTGCTCAGTCAAGGAATCAAGAAATGTATGTTTAGGTTGCTCTAAATTTATGAATCCTGCAATTTTGTAGGGAATAATGAGTACAGAAGAAAGGGAGAAAATGTATGTACTTAATATCAATACATTTCAATCCTCAGAATATTATCATTATTTTCTTGTAGATTCCTAATAATTATGTATATGGATGATGTTAAAACATTACATTTAAAGTTAATGGGCATTCCAAAATAGACAGCTGTATTAAGCCAATATCTTTCACAAAATGTCTGTCATAATAAAATTTACACAAGTAAACCTATTAAATGTGGATGGTGTCACCCTTTTTTTAGAAGCTCCCCTGGTATTAGAGTTGGGCTCACTGCTTTCAAGTTTGCAATTCTTGGTTTTTGTGACCCTGGCACACTGTAGTTCCATATCTGAATCTGCCAACATCTCCTTTGTTATTTTAATTACCTATGCTGTTTATATTGTGCAATATATACTTTCAGTGATGTATATTTTCTGTGACGAAAAGGACTCCCTTATCATGTGAACTGTCCATGATCTGTTGAGGACATTGAGTGGGCCAAAGAGGATGTGTGTGGCAGCTGACTTTGCTGTTTACTGCATGGCACACTGTGCTCTTTACAATGGACTATGGAAGTAGTACCTTTTATTTCAGTATCCCTTTCAAGTTGCAACATGTAAAGACCATGCATGCGATTGTTCTTCCAGGTGCAATCTTTTGCTTTATATTTGTAATACATGAGAAAATATCAGGCATTCGCTCACTCCAATCTGGTGCTGCCCAACCTTGAGAAATTTTTTTTTTCCCAGATCCTCACTTTTCTTATTTTCAAATGGGAATAATAGGATTGTGGTAAAGATGAAATGGGTATTGGTCAATTAATTAATATCTGTGCCTGAAATCTGTTGAAAACTCAACATGTTAAATATTACTTAAAGTAAAAAAAAATGCCAGCTCACTTATTATTGAATTCAAGTGAAATAGTCCATATAAATCTTAAAATTCCATACAATTTCAAGTGCCTTCAAATAGTATTTCCAATGTAGTCATTATCAGTATTTTACTTAAAACTCTTAGTAAATAAATTCTGTGACTTTTCTCACTTCATAGTGATTAAAAAATATTGAGCATTAACATCATAAGCCTGACCTATGATGCCCCATAATTGCCCTATTTCAACTTAATTCACTGACAAATATAAATATGTTTGTTGTTCTAAGATTGAAGGATTCAACAATGCTGGGTTCTCAGGGAAGAGTGACACCTGACCTGCCCACAAGTGATTGAAGATTCATTATCCAAGTACTCAATATTTTGCAAATGTAAACATTAGCAGCATAATCTTTGAAAGCACAGAAAATAAAACTTAGTTGAAGACTTGCTGGGGAATTTCTGGAATCAGATATCACTTCCAGGTCTTTGTCATTCATACTGATGACATTTTTGCCTTGCTTGCTTTCTCCCTTAAGTTTCCCATCTCTTTTAAGCAAATTACATCATGGGTGTTGCTGCAGGAATTAGAAACACCTGCCTATGAAAATCTGGTTTTTATTTAAATCATAGTAAAACTCAAAAACTGAAGCAGTCAGTGTCAGGAACCCAGGCATCGGGGTCAAAGTCTAGAACAAGATGATAGAAACAGTTGCCTTGGACTTTGCGGAGGTAGAAAGGCCATCTGAATGCTACTAGATGAAATAATTGATTTTTCCTGAGGCAAGTATGATTTTACTCCTTAGAACTCCTAAGCTTTTTCAAGTTTAAGCTTGCTAAGAAGTATCTTTTAAAATAAAGTGCAGCATGAGAAAATAAGCTAGAATGTTCTTTTCAGTAGATTTCAGAGTTAAGTTCTCTATGTTTTGATACTTTTTGGAAAATTAAACATGACAGTATTGTTAGAAGATATGATCCTCTGTTGAAATAATGCTTTGTGAAGTTAGCATTATTTTATTTACACACACACTGTGTGCACACATGTGTACACGAGCTTACATATAAATGTTGTGGAATAACAGAAAACTACATAACAGAGGATCAAAAACTGCTCTCTGGTTACATATAGGCTACTTGTTCCTGTCCCGATGTATCATTACTGTGTTTTCCACACTACAGCCAGAGACTGAATCTGAATTTAGAAAGATAAGCTGAAATTAGAAGTGAAAACAGTGGATTTTGAGCAGGCAATTATCTTCCAGATTAATTCAATAATTGCAAGCAAGCAAGCAAGAAAAAAAAAAAAAAAAAAACCACAAACAAGCAAAACCAACCAAACAGCCTATCAGCCTATCACATCTAGCCTCTACAAGTCCTTAGGGAATCCGCTGCTCTCTCTATGATAACTACAAATTTATATTCCTCAAAAAATAGTGTTTTAAATATCTTTCACATCATTATCCAATATATATTGAATCACTGACAGACTATGAGGATTTGTGATATGTAACTATGCAAACATTTCTAATTAGTCCCATGTTTCTGCAGCATTTGACTTGGATGAAAAATATATGTAAAAATAAATTCTCTCTTACATCGAATCAATCTTTTGCTATGTATTAAAATCTGACCATCTGTGGAATGTGCCCAACTGGTGGTACACCATTCCTCAATCTAAGCTATGCTACCACAAGTAAACTGCAACCTACTTTGGCCTATCCTAGCCACTCAGGGACATCTGATAACCATAGTCACACCTCTGACATAGTCACATTGTAAACCCTTGATGTGGTTAAACAGTGCACTTGTTAGTTACCGTCAGTTGGCACAGCCAGCATTCAATTAGCAGAACTCCTTTCTTCTGCTGTAAATCCAAAATGGTCCACATTTAAAATTCATCACCAGAATGAAATAACGTGGAAGAGTGAATTTCTTGAGCTCTTGCAGTTATTCAGATTGGATCTTATCCGTTCTCAATACACAGAGATTATGGGTTTAAACTCCCACACTGCTGCTGAGATAATGACACCAACTCAAAGCATAAATGTGGACGATCTAAATTTAGTCAGGTGGCAGCGGATTCTCCTGTAGAAATGCTGCCTGTCTTGAGCAAAGAAAGATGGGAAAACGTAGCTAGTCACACGTGGATGTAAAGTAGTTTTACTCTTGAAAAATGTGTGATGTACAACCTGTATTAAGCAACTCTTATTTCTACGACATCACAGCCTCTTCTCCCAGTGCTGTTTATTGGGTAAAAATAGTTTTATTAGATATTGACTAAATGCCAAATAGGAAGGAAATACTTCTAATTTTAAATACATGTATGTTATATGTACATTTAAAATGCCAAAAAATTTACACACATTTTAAGAGATGTTATCTATGTATTACTTCTAGTTCGCCATAATCAGAAAAGTCTGGATGCTGATGGTAACCACTTTGGGCACCTCTTTCGATTGCAGAAGTCAAACATGACTTGTATTCGTCTTTTGTTATTGGTATATATTCAGTATTACCATTTTAATACTGTTTTTTTCCTTTCTTAAATTTTTTGGCACCCTCTGTATATGTGATTTCTTTGTTAGCTCCTACCATTGAAGGACTTATTGTCCTGATGGGTCAATGCACGATGGTAGGTACAGAATCAGACAGGGACAGGCTTTGGGTTCAAATCCTAGCTCTGCCCTAATAGCCCTGTGAATGTAGACAAAGTTCTTAATTTGAGAGCTCAATTTCTTCTGTTGAATGAATACTCCTCCCCTGACTGTATTGTTCTTACAATTAAATGAGATCACACAGTAAAATACAGGATCGGGCACAGAGTAGATGTCAGTCCCTGATTGCTCTAGTTAGTGGATGTGTTTGCCCTTGCTCTGTATGCAGGAGAGTAGGTGTTTATATGGGTGCCTGCTCTTATGTGACTTTTCCGATGAGAATTGTCTCAGGATCCTTTAAATCTGCCATCTTGTAGCTTGGCACTCAGAGTCTTTGTCTCCCTTCTATAGGGTCTGTCCTTTTTGAAAACATCTTATTTCATTTCTTAAACAATTTCCTTTCCTTACCCCATCCTGACAGAAAAGTCCAGAGGAGACAGGATTTCCATGGAGACTGAGGGATATATACAACTGCACAGTGACACATATGACCTAGGTGATTAAATGCTGAAATACTTTTGACCAAAAATATCAAAGAAGCAGGGACTATATAGAGTCCCTGAGAGGCTCCCATGAACAGGTGACAGAAGTGGCCAAGGAAGCAACAGCAGTCCACACCACAAGGACACAAGGAAAGAACCAAACCTCTCCACATAGTGCTAGCTGCCTGAACTGGTCCTTGGACTCCACATTTGCAGTGGCGGGGGCCGGAGGTGGGGGAAGAAATTCATCCAGAACAGGAGCATGGAATGCCTTTGATGACCTGAAATGAAGCCTCTTGTCTGCCTTTTACTAATTATATGTAGTAGACATATCATTTATAGTCTCTGAATTTCAGTTCCCTTATTTGTAAAGTGGAAATCACAGACGTGTTCTGCCTCTTTCATGAAGTGGTTGTGAGAATGAAATAAGATGTATGTGAAAGCAGTTGGAAATTTGTGGTCCTGCTTCATACCTTTACTTAACGTCAGGTACTGAGGGGCATACGAGGCTCGAGATAAAGCATAAAATTCACCTTAATCCTCTGGAGTTGGGGTTCTCAACTATGCAAAAATTACCTAGGGTACTAGTTTAAAATATGGATTTCAGGACACCAACCCATCAATTTCTAGCTTATTTGGCCCATGGTGGAGCCTGGAATCTGCATTTTAACAAAAATACATTTGATTGTTTAGTTACAGCTGGTCCCTTTGGGCCACATTTTGAAAAAGATTGTGCTGCCCCATAAGAGACCAAATCAATTGAGGGATTACTGAGAAATAATACAATTGAAATGTATGTTATAAAACCGGAAATTTTGATACCTCTACTGTACTCTAAAGTTGGGAAAGTTTATAAAAAGTTGAATATGTTAAAATTTCATAAAAAAAGATTTTATTTTCTAAACCTATATCTTGACTTTTCATTGCTCAAATGAAACACAGTTTTTAAAGGGTGAGTGAATGAAATGAATGAATGAAGAAATTCAAATAAGATAAACAGATCATTCTCAACAGAATCCTTAAGCTCACAGCTACAAGTATCATAATTTTATTTGATAACTTTATAAAGTTAGTAAACAACAGATAATTTAGGTTTAAGTCACACAGAAAATACTTTATTGCTTTTGAGGTGTTGGCTGCCCTGTGCAGGATCATCTCAATTATTAACTATCCCAAGTTCATAAAACCCAGGGTTGCATATTAACAAGAGAATAAAGCTTTTCTGAGACATAAAGAAATTCAGGCATTTTAAGTTTCTCAATCATGTTACCCTTCCTCTCTTAAATCTTAAGTTAAAGCTTTTGAATTTGCACATTTTGTTGAAATTAAGTGAAGAAACTTTCTGAATTGTCATCTTCTATTTCTCATCCATTCAATTTCCATTTAGATAACTATAAAATTAGACCCACGGTGGAAATATAGCTGTAACTTTAAAATCAATATGGATTTTGGCTCTGCATGTGGCATGTTTATAGAGGGAGAAGTTAATATAAGAGGCACAGTTTTCTCAGGGCTCTTTGCCTATTACTGATATCTGGTAGAGGAGGACTGGAGGGACTTAAATGAATCTCATGGCTCTTACACATTCCTTAACTAAATGACTTCCAGAATTCCTCTCTTTCTTCTAAAGTCCTATGACTTCATAAGGCGAGTCAGGTTTCTGCTCTAATGTGATTTATGCAAATCGGATTCAAGTAGCTAGTGAAGTAATGACTGAATAATTAAGGGTCTACTGTAATCAAGGGGAGCTGTGGTCCATTTCCATTGTTTGCCTCTCCACAAAGGCTAGCTTGTACTGATCAAATGCACTGGTTTCTGATCCATGTGGAGTAGACGAGGACCAAATGGAAATTTCAGGGCATAGACGAAGACCCTGTTGTTCAAAGATGAGAGTCCTTCAAATCTCTCTGGGGTTGGAATGAGGAAGCAGTGCTATCTGATTTGTGCTTTAAAGCTCTGTCTTCCTAAAATGATATTCCTCTGCCTCCATCCCTAATGCTGCCCTTGCTACCTTCCTCTTTTATCTGAAACATACATTGTTGAATGCACCTTTGTTTTGGAATCAAAAATAAGGGTGTTTTCTTCTGAAATATTGTACAGACACTTGGGGAGAAACTATCATCTTGGAAAGGTTGGAGGAGTAGATTAAACATAGGCCATTAGATTACCTGCTTGTCAACTGCTCTGGTGGTGAGTGGAGCTTTAAGATGAAGTTTGATTGAACAGGAAGAGAAAAGATTTGGGAAAGGGGGAAAACCAAGGGATATCTACAGTATTAATCCAAAATAGGGTATACAGGTTGCAGGCAGAAGGTGACACAAGGATACCTCCCAACTAAGAAAACTGGAGGAAAGGGAAGAAAAGGGAAGGGCCCAGACCATGGCCCTGCCAACCCTGGCCTCCAGAACTGACCCTGTTTGTCTCAGCTGTCCGAGTTTCATGCCTTCCCCTCACTTCTAAACTTTCCATCTAGTGGTTTTCCCAGACGCTGAATTTCCCCACACCCCTCAAAAAAAATAAACAAACAATTAAAAATAGAGCACTTTTTGGCAAATGCAGTCTACTGCTTATTTTAGAAAACACACACTATAATATTATCTAAGTGGCGTCTCAGGCTCTTTAGCGAGGGATGTAACTATGTGGTGGAACGACTTGAGGGCTCACAGCATGGAGCATCAGCAGTGACATCTGGAGTCTTTCATTATGCAGTTGCTGGTGCTGCGCACCCTCCCACTTACCTCGGTACCTACACACGCTGCTGCTTCTCACACAGTCCCTTGTGTCGCTGCATCTGTATGTCGGGGAAGCTAAAAATACCTGCGGAGATGGCAATGTAGACTGACTTTATCTCATCATCCTTGAGAGCTGCACACAAACAGTGTGTTTTTAAAAATGAGCCCAAGGAACTAACATCCCAAATGATTCAAGTTCATGTAGGACCTAGAAATGGAGAAGTAGATTCCAGATCAAGACCAGTTAGGTGTCCCCAAATTATCTTTGAGGTCTCCTGCCCTTATAATCAGAGAAGCTCTCCCTTTTTTTTCTTGCCAATTAATTCACCCTAAATATTAGTTTGAAAATAGGAATGTTGCTATCTTGTCATGCATCCATCTAGTTTATAAAACTAGAGTTTAATAAACTATGATTTTAATAAAAATAAATTGATTTTATTTTTTGCAGTTAATATTGAGACAAAGAAGTAATGAAAGGATTTTATTTACCCACTTTCATTTCAAAAATAATACTTTATTATCTTTACATTTATTTTATCTAAATCATATCATCCAAAAAAATATTTGTTTACTATTTCATGGTGTACAGACATGTTCAGTTTTAGGTAACAATTAAAATAATCTTCAAAACTACAACAGTGTAGTGCAATATAAACACATTTCTGAATCATTTGGTTAATATAATTTATTAAAGGATTTAATTATCTATTCATTGAATGTGTTGATATACGTTAGCACTATGCTGTCCTATATGGTAGCTACTGAATGGTTCAAATGTAGCCAGTCTGAATTGAGTTGTGTTACAAGTGTAAAACACAAGCTAAATTTGTTTTTAAAGGCTTAGTACAAGAATAAAAAGGAATGTGAAATATTCTATTTATAAATTTTTATATTGATTGCATACTGAAACAATATCTTGGCTATGCCATGGTAAATAAAATATAATAAAATTAAATTCTTGTTTATATTTACATTTAAAAATACTACATATTCATCTGCCAGTGGGATGTTTAGTTTTAAAAAAAGAAAAGAATTAAAAAGATAAAATGCGACATAGAAAAAATTAGATTTGTCCACATTCTGTTGGACAGTGCTGCTTTAGAGAAACTAAAAGTTTTTGGTTACTCTGCTGGGAAGCCGTTAAAATACAATATTGCAACACAAGACAGAAATCCAACAAGCAGTTTAGATGTTCTGCCAGAGAAGCTGACCAATGTTTCCCCAGAACCAACTGCAAAGGCACTCTGGAAATAAACAAGCCATTTTATTGACTATGCTGATTCAATCCTGAGTCCCCTTTCCACAATATCAACCATATCATTAATGCTATCTAGAGGGAGTTAATGGATCTTAAATTACTGGAAAGAAAATTCAAATGAACTAACATGTGTGGTAGAGTCAGGCATTACAGTACCCTCTTTGTCTGTGATCAAGTCCACTAAAGCATTTCTCTTAGAAGCATTGTTTTCCAAGGTTGTCAAGCCTTCCAGGATTATATTTTAGATACATTAATTCAGTGGATTATGTATTAGGCCTTTAACTCAAGTGATTATGATCTCTGGACTTTTGTCTTTCTAAAACTTTTTTTGTTTCTCTATGAAACCTAACCATCTGTAATGTGAACATCCTAGAATAAGAAATACTAATATATAAGTAATTCTGTCTATAAGTCTTCCTCTTTGATATAAGAAATAAGACTATCAATTTATGAACATGTTTGGAAACATGTCACCAGTAAAATATGTACATTTCATCTCTTAATCCTTTTTGACGTGGATTTTTTTTTATTTGATCCAAGTTATTTAATCCCAGCATATCAGTAATGACCTTCCATACATATCAAGGAGCTTCTGCCATCTGAAGGTGTACGCAGAGGACATGGCAGTCAACATCCCCAAAAGGATCAAATCCCCTGGTCTAGATACCAGCTTCTAGATTGCTAGATTTTTTTTCTAAAAAAAAACTTGAAAGGATGGTAGTGACATGACAGTCTATCATCAGTTCAGCTATTGGCTCTTTCTTATGCTTCCCAGAAAGTTTATTTGTTTTATATCGTAGTAACATTACTTGACTCTAATATTTCCTTGCACTAATTAGCAATCATTTTCAGTGAAAATAATCTAGCATTAATACTACCATTTTAATAAAATTTAGTCTAAAATTTTCAGTTAATTCCACATATCAAGTAAAGATCTGATGAAATCTGTAGCATAACTTCATCATTTTTTGAAACTCATTTTGAAAAGTTGCCTCCCAGTTTAACGCCAGAAGCTAGTCTTCATACGTCTAACGAGTGTGCATGTAAACTGACATATGCATAGAGGACATTTCTCTCTTCAGTGTTATTTCATCTATTTGACCCCTATAAAAATCATTTATAGTTAACAGTTTGCCTTTTAAAATAGAAATTTGTATTGTCTATAATTTGTTTTAAAAAATCATTTGTCCACTAGTGCATATTTTTTGAGTATCTACTATGTACCAAGCCCTGTGGGAAATGTTGGGTATAAATTGATAAATAAGATATCAATCTGATTCTTATGGAGTATAAACAGAATAATTAAACTTTTTAAAACTTTGTTTAAGACTTTGTTTTGTTCTGCAAAACAGGAATCAAAATGTTTGCCTGTTATAGACATTTAAAAATGATGTATAAGTGATATCACATGGAAAAAAAGCCCTGCACTTTTGTAACTGACTTTCTGAATAATGCCTACAAAGTCTCTGTTATCCAAGACTATTGAGACTGATTGGAGCATTTCTTGACCCTTCAGCAATAGGAGACACTCAAACACATTACTAACATAATCTGCCATCATAGACAATAGCTGAAATAATGTGATCTTAATATTATTCCATCTTGATTGAATAAACATTTTCCTACAGATGCAAAGTGAGATGAGGATAAGAGTCATTTTTTCTGTCAAGCTTCCAAAAAATGGTTACTTTATTAATCTGAATACTTCAGGCAAAATTTTAAAAATAATCAAGTGAAGAGGGATGTGAATAATCTAGATCATTAAATCCTACTGTGGAGCTCCTTTGAAAGTTAGTCTATGGTTTATGTCATAAGGATTATATAAGATCCTGTCAAGAGAACCCCTAATGTTTAATTTTTCTAATTTCTATAGGAATGTTAAATAAAACATAGTTTGGATCCCCAGAATTTGATTTGAAGTGAGTTTATCTCGGACTCCTATCTACTGAACTACTCAATGCATCTTAGTCACCTGAAAGAGGGTCCTATTATAGGGAGGCTCTGAGAGCCTCAGGACACCAGCACTTCTATTTGGGATCTCTTCCAACTCCTACTCAAACTTATCATGTGGGTTTGTGTGAGACACTTTATCTCCCTGAGCTTGAATATTTCCATCTATAAAACAAGGGAATGGACTCAGCATTCCAGTTTTATAAAAATCAGAATAGCGTAAGAAGAAGGAAACTGGAGGTTTGTAAATATTGTTTTTGGTGTGTCTTCATTGACTGGGTGTTAATCATCCTGCCATCTCATTGCAGCATTTCTGTTGTAAAGGTTTCTGTTCCAGTCAGCCAAAGTCAATCAATGTTGAGGTTAACTTTCTCGGGCTGTATTGATTGGGTGAAATAGTTATCCCCAAAGCTGGAGGAAGGAAATAAATTCCTCCTACCAACTTAGATCATAAAGATGCCTGCCACAACTTAGGGGCATTTCACATGGTTTGCCCTTCTGAAGTTGACCTGATTCCAGGAATACAGATACTCACCTTTAGCTTTGAGAAGGAAGGCTGGAGATGAGCAGAGGGAGGCACCTCTGGGCCTGACAAAGCAGACACCAAGGAAGGACTGGGGAAGGGAACTGGGGTATCATTTACTGAAACTCAGAGCGTGGGGTGGAGACAGAAGAGTCAGGGAAGTGAAGGTTGTGATCTGCAGTTTCTAGTTTGTTCTGATAGAGGACTTTGGAACCTACACCATTTGGACACATTTTGAGAACAATGAAGAACTAAAAAAGGATTTACCAATGGAAGGAAGGTTAGTCAGTTGGCAAGGGGAAAATATGAGTCATGACCTTGTGAATTACTTGAAAGGGACCAGGCTCCCAGCACATAGGAGACCTTGACTAGATTAGAAAGATAACTCATTTGTAACATTTCAGAACATGGAACCTATATTTCATTGTTGGTTTGGAGAGAAAAGAGACACGACTTTTGTTAACGATATATTCATACCATGAATATGGCTTCTTCTAAAGATATCAGACTGAATTTACCACATTTTCCCCTGTTTCTTATGTTTCTATGAAAGAAAATATTTGGATTTAAAAAGAGAAAATATTTGGATCCATATCAGTTGGATACTAAACAGTTGGTTTAAATCTTAAAAAAAAAAAAATCAGAGCCAGGCGCTGTAGTTCACTCCTATAATCCCAGTACGTTGGGAGGTAAAGGCAAGAAGATTGCTTGAGCCCAGGAGTTTAAGACCAGCGTAGGCAACATAGTGAGACTTCATCTCTACAAAAAAAAATTTTTTTAAATTAGCCAGGTGTGGTGGTGGGGGCCTGTAGTCCTAGCTACTCTGGAGGCTGAGGTGGAAGGATCCCCCGAACCCAGGAGATTGAAGCTGTGGTGAACCATTTTTGTGCCACTGCACTCCAGCCTGGGCAACAGAATAAGACTCAAAAAAAAAAAAGTACAATAATAAAAAAAGTACACAACAACCACTGCAGGCAGGTCTTTTACCCTCCCTATTTAATACATGAGGAGATGGATTCACAAGATAAGTCAGGTACCCAAAGTCACAGCTGTGAAGCATCTGGCCCCCTGAGGTTGGCCTCAGAGACAGGGTCTCATTTACATAAAGTGTCCCTTCTAGCTGCAGCTCCTTCAGTTCCCTCATAGTCACCTTTTCCTTTCATGGACCCCAAAATGCTTCAGAGTTTCCTCATCAGTACTTAAGCATATGTTCATTAGTTAGAGTGGTGAGGCTGGTAGGTAGCTTATCTATAAATCATTACTAGAGACAGAGCTAGAAACCTTGACTCCTCATTTTTTTTATTTGCTCTGCCTCTTCTGCTTAGATCAATCAGGTCCCTATGATGTTCCTATTAGTAAAATACTTAAGAGCTATTTTACAAACACAGTCTAAGCTCTTAAATATCTTTATTCTGTTTGATGCATATTTGGCTTTCTGTACTAGTGCCTCAGTCAAAGCATATGGAATAGGATAGCTCTGAAGAAAAACTTCTCCAATTATCTGTATGCTCAGAAAACTGGGAGAACAGCCTCAAAGAGGAAGCACACATTGTGTGCCTTTTGCTTGACAAATTTTATTCTACCACAAGATTTCAATCCTATGTGCTTGTGGAAACACTGTCTTCAACCAAAAAAAATAACACTATCATTCTGTGGTACATTGCGATCTCTCCCAAACCTTTTTTATAAGCCTGAGATGGCTTTTAACAATTGATTTTTGCTGAGATATTTTTTTAATTAAGGAAGGAATTGAAAATCTGCTAATTAAAATGGAATAATGTACTCAAAATTTAAATTTACCTATCTGATCATACTAACCAGATACCATGATTCAGCATGTATTTGTTTGGTCAACACATCATATTGCGGTAGGCAGACTCTTAGGGAGTCCCCTTGACCCCCACCTCCTGTGTTTATGCCCTTGAGTGTGGGTGGGGCCTGTGACTTACTCATAACCAACAACATAGGACAAAGGTGACGGGACGTACATGATTATGTGTACTCATTTATGTCACAGAACACTGCAGCACTGTCTTGCTGGAGTCTCTGTCTCCTTGCTGGCTGTGAAGACACAAGCTGACATGCTGTGTGCTGCCTGTGTTGGGAGCCCACTTGGTGAAGAGCTGAGGTTGGCCACTTACAGCTGAGGGAAGCCCCCACCCGATAGCTGGTAAAAATGGAAGCCTTCAGGATCACATTCTTAAGGAACTGAATTCTGCCAGTAAACATAAATCCTTTCCCTGTCGAGCTTCAGATAAGACCTCAGCATCAGCTGACAGACTCCTTGATTGCAGCCTTGATTGAGACCCAACCAGGGAACTCAATCAACCCACGCCTGGAATCCTGACCCACGGAAACTGTGAGATGCTAAGTGTCTGTTGGTTTAAGTCACTAAGTTTTTTGGTAATTTGTTACTTAGAAACAGTAAACTATCACAAGCATCCAGTGTATTCGAGATACACTTTGATGCATTAGAAATGAAGGAGTGAACAAAACGAAGTTCCTGTTCTGTAGAACTTGCATTGCAATAAATCTAGAACATACACATAGTAGAAGCTTTAATTCATCTACAGTAGAATGTCAAAGTAAAAATCTCAATAGTCATAAAACTGGAAAGAAAAGCCAAATTTGCTTAAACTATTTATTTATTTTTATTTTTTATTTTTTTACATCAATATTTTTAATTTTGATATTGTGGGGTACAGTTAATGGTTAGGTATAAAAATATGCTTCGTTCAGGCACCCTTGTTGATCAGAGGTGTTTCCCCGCCCCCCAGACAGATATTGCTACAGTTAATCCCACTTCCCTTCCCCTCCCCCCCATAGTTTTCCACCATCAGTCCTTTTCTTATGAATGTTCAAGGTCCACTATATGAGTGAGAACATGCACTACTCAGATCGTTGTTTCTGTGAGAGGTCACTCAGTATTATAGACTCTAGTTCCATCCAGGTTGCTGCGAAATTCATGATTTTGTTCTTTTTTATGGCTGCATAG
>CAUYQG010181623.1:0-12193 GCA_963574415.1 Tarsius wallacei
CTGAGATACCACCTAACTCCAGTCAGAATGGCAATTATCAATAACTCAAAAAATAACAGTTGCTAGAGAGGGTGTGGCGAAAATGGAACACTTCTACACTGTTGGTGGGAGTGTAAACTAGTGCAACCTCTGTGGAAAGCAGTGTGGCGATTTTAAAAGCTCTAAATATCAACCTCCCATATGACCCCGCAATCCCCCTACTGGGAATATACCCTGAAGAACTCAAATCACTCTATAAAAAAGATACCTGCACACGTATGTTTATCGCAGCATTGTTCACAACAGCAAGAACCTGGAAGCAACCATGCTGTCCATCAAAAGAGGACTGGATCAAACAATCTTTAAAAATAAAGTTGAAGGACTCACACAACTGATTTTTAAACTTACTATAAAGCTACAGTATCAAAATACTAGCATAAAGACAGAATTACAGAGACTAATGGAAAAGAACAGAGAGTTTAGAAATAAACCCTCATATACATCTTCCACAAGAGTGCCAAGAGTCCAAGACTAGTGAATAGGAAAGGGACAGTCTCTTCAACAAATAGTGCTGGGAAAACTGGATATCCACAAAGAGTGACATTGTATCCTTACTTTACGCCACATAGAAAAATTAACTTGAAATGAATCAAAGACCTAAGCATAAATGTTAAAATTAAAAAGCTCTTAGAAGAAAACATAGAGTGAAAACTTCATGACATTGGATTTGGTCATGATTTTTTTGATATGACACCAAAGGCACAAGCAACAAAAGAAAAAATAGATAAATTTCACCACACTTAAAAACTTTTGTGCACTGAAGGACACTATCAGAGTGAAAGGCAAACAACTAAATAAGATAAAATATTTGCAAACTGTATACCTGATAAGGAAGTAATATCCAGAATATACAAAGAACCCCTACAACTCAAAAGCAAATTGATTTTTTAAATGGGCAAAAGATTTGAATAGACATTTTTCCAAAGAAGACATACAAATGGACAATAAGCACATGAAAAGATACTCAACATCACTAATCAATAGGAAAATACAAATCAAAACCATGAGATACCACTTCACACCTATTTGGATGCTATTATCAAAAATCAGAAAATAACAAGAATTGAGGAAGATGTGGAGAAACTGGAATCCTTGTACATTGCTGGTGTGAATATAAAACAGTACAGCCACTGTAGAAAACAATATGGTGGCTCCTAAAGAAACCAAACATAGAATTACTGTATGATTCAGCAATTCCATTTATTGGTATATACCCCCAAAAAATAGAAAACAGGGAGTTTACTCTTATGCCAATGTTTACTGCAGCATTATTCACTATAACCAAAAAATGAAAACAACCCAAATGTCCATCAACAGATGAATGGAAAAACAAAATATGGTATATACACACAATGAAATATTATTCAGCTGTAATGAAGTTCTGATACATGCTACAACATGGAGGAACCTTGAAGATTTTATGCTCAGTGAAATAAGCCAGCCGGACTTGGTGGCTCAGCCTGTAATCCCGCACTTTGGGAGGCTGAGGTGAGTGGATTGCCTGAGTCCATGGGTTTGAGACCTGCCTGGGCAACTTGGCGAGACCTCATCTCTACAATAAATTAAAAAAAAAAAATTAGCCGGGCATGGTAGCGCACGCCTGTAGTTCCAGCTACTTGAAAGGCTGAGGTAGAAGGATCGCCGGAGCCTAGCAGGTCAAGGCTGCAGTGGCCGGCAGCAGCCACTGCACTCCAGTCTGCACTCTGACAGAGTGAGACTCCAACTCAAAAAAAAAAAAAAAAAGAAAGAAATAAGCCAGACACAAAAGGACAAATATTATATGATTCCACTCAAATATGGTACCTAGAATAGTCAAATTCATAGAGGCACTAAGTAGAATAAAGGTTACTAAAGGCTGGAGGGGGAATTGGGAAGTTATTGCTTAATGGGTATACAGTTTCTTCTCGGAATGATGAAAAAGTTCTGGAAATAGGAATGCTGGTTATAAACATTTTGACTGCACTTAATGCCACTGAATTGCACATTTAAAATGGGGAAACTGTAAATGTGTTTTATATATATAATATATATAAAATAAGAATAAAAAATGAATTTTTAAAAATCTGAAAATATCAAGTTGAAGAGTTAACCAATTAAATAGATAATTACTTTATATACCTAACAGAGAAAACTGCTATGGTCTTTGAGAAAGCAAATCAATAAAAATAATGAGTGCTTTGTGGAACAACCACAGTATCACTGCTTAAAATCAAGACCTTAAATATTTTGGAATGTTTAAATGTATCAAAAAATTTTCTTTTCAAAAAGTTCTTTCTATCATTATCCTCCAAGCACCCCTAGGTGCTTCTCATTCCTATTCCAAAAAGCAAAACAAAATCCCATCCTTCCCGGCTTTCCTCATGATAAGATGGTTGCAGCAGTGCCATGTGTCACATCTACAGGCACCCACTCAGAAGACAAGCTGCCCTTTTCACAGACCAAATTTACATCAGGATCATCACTTCCAAAACACTGCCTCTGTTCCAAAGACTGGCACTCCTATAGGGTCCAGCCTTGACCATGAGTCAGAAAGTTCATTTAACAGGCTTGAGTCTATTAAAAAGGCACTGAATCTCACACCAAAGGACAGGAAAGGAGTCATTTTTACTTTTTACACTTTTGGTTATTCAGTTTCCCTTGACCAAGTTCAATTCAAGTCCAGCTTGCAAATATGTGGCTGAAGAGAAAAACAAACAGCAATGAGTGGCTGACAAATTGGAAATGAAAAAGATGATACCCAAATAGCTAAAGAGAAAAGAAATGTACAGAGATAAGAAGAATACCAAAACAGATAAAAATATCATTTCAAGTCAGTGGCAGTGAGTCACAGAGTCCCGCATATGCCCTCCCCTCCCCAATTCCCTATGAGTATCGCAGCCAAATAAAAAAAGGAACAGGTCGGGCACAGTGGCTCATGTCTGTAATCCCAGCACTTTGGGAAGCAGCGGCCAACGTGGGAGGATTGCTTGAGCCCAGTAGTTCAAGAGCAGCCTGGGCAACATAGTGAGACCTCGTCTCTACCAAAAGAAAAATCAAAAAATTGGCTAGGTATGCGCCATCACCAGCTACTGGGGAGGCCGAGAAGGAAGGATACCTGAGCCCAGGAGGTCAAGGCTGCAGTGAGCAGTGATCATGCCACTACACTCCAGCCTGGGTGACAGAATGAGACTTAAAAAAAAAGAGGAACAAGTAAACAAGAGAACCAGTAATTGGAACTAGCAATTTCCTATGGATTTCGGTGATAAAGAAACAAATATCACTGATTAATGTCATAATCATTTGTTTCTATTAATAAAGTCAAATCATCAGAAACACAGCTAAATAACTGATACCTAAGAAGTGGAACTGGTAGTAGGAGACCCTTTACTTTTGTGATGCTTGAGGATATATGCCTCTAAAGCATGTATCAGTTTTGAAATTTTTGAAAATGCATGTCTGTGAAGGAAATAATGCCCTGTGCTGACAAGGGTGCAAAAAAGAAGAACACCCACTGTCCTGGAGTACAACTTGGCAATAACTCATTTCAAACAACCAATCACCCAAAAGTAAGAAATTAGGTAAATTACAATATATCCATATTATGGAACAGCAATCATTAACACAGTAAACAATCCAGATGTAAGAAAATGCTCACAGCATAAAAGAGTTATAATAAAAGTAAATTATAAGACAATATAAACAGTATAGTCCTGAATTTATTTCAAATCTGCACTTAAATATATATACAGAAAAAAGATTGAAAATATATGCCAATATGTTGAAAGGAGCTATGTCTGGGAAACAAAAAATAAGATAATCATCTTTATTTTCTTTTTCTATGTTTTTCTATATTTACTGACATTTTTATAATATGTATCTTACTTAATCAGAAGGAAATGTTACGTAGGAAAATAAAAAGCTCAAATGTATTCAACATGCTGAATTCACAATACAAAGAAGACTAGAATATTTTAGAAAAAATTCCAACAAAAATAGACAAAATCTCTTCTTGGTGCTCTTAAAGGTTTAACATTGAGTTATTGGGAAAAGTCACACATTCAAAACACAGCACTCCCCAAAAATGTCAAATGAAAGAGGTGTTGTTGGTATAAGTTCAAACTGCATGTTGATTACCTACTACAAGATTTCTGAACCACTGTTGTGATACCTGTGAAACTCTAGGTAAGAGGGATATATACAGGAATCCTAAGGCTCTCACCCAAAATCAGTCATTTGAACTCAGTCGTAGGCAGTAAAACTCTCTAAGAGGCTCAGGAAGAGAAAAGCCAAGAAAATAAGATTATTCATAATGTGTCAAATTTCTAACAATAAAATGTCATTAGATTTACAGCCTACCTTTTAAAATACTATCAGCTTCAATGGGCAACATGGTTGGTTCCATGTTTTGCTATTGTGAATAGAGCTGAAACAACATATGTGTGCAGGTATCTGTCATAGAATGATTTGAGTTCCTCTGGGTATATTCCCAATAGGCTGCATAGACAAACAGTGGTATATTCATTCCATGAAATACTATGTACAAATAAAAAGGAAGACAGGTTGATACATGCAACCACATGGATGAACCTAGAAAATATTTGCCAAGTGAAGGCAAGTCTTACACAAAAGCCTTACACAAAAGCCTTGCACAAAAACCTTATACAAAAGCCTTACCATATGAGTCCATATATATGGAATTCTACAATAAATAAAACTAATATGTAATAGGATAAATCAAATAAGCAGATGGCTCTGCAGGAGGCGAGGGCAGGATGAACTGAGAGAGATCATGAAGGAGTTTTCTGGAATGATGGTAATGTCCTCTATCTTCAGGGGGTTTGCTCAGTGTATGCATCTGTCAAAGCTCAGAATGTACACTTAAGACTTATGCACTCCTTTGTATGCTAATTTTCATCAAAAGAAAAACTGTACACAAATATTAAATTTTACTTAATTATTTTTATGTAAAGTATTTAGGGGAAAGTGTCCTGCAGTTTTCAATTTATCGTGAAACCCAAAATATGAGCTGGGTCAATGGATGGATAGAGGGATAGATAGATGGGTGAATATGTGATACACAGCAAGTATAGTAGGGTCTCAATGCTGGAATTTAGGTGGTAGATGTGTAAATACTCACCATAAAATTATTTCAACTTTGTTGGGTAGTGTAATGCCTGAAAATAAGAATCAATGTTATGTGTTGCCTTGACATCTGGTAAAACCAGGAGGGCCTCAAACAGCCTTACTACAAATTCCCTGACCACTCTGCTCCTGTGAATAAGACCCCCAAGCCAAATAGTTATCCTTACGCTGGCTCCTAGTTATCCCTGAGTAGTGCATTTCAATTTTCTGCCAGCCCACAAAATTATTCGACCAAGTCAGTAACAAGCTCCTGTGGGAAGTAAGGGTACTTTCACCCTCTTGGTACTACAAAGCCTGCCTCCCACAGCTTCTGGGAGTTCGCTTTGTTCCTAGTGCAACTTCCATGTGGCTCTGCAAAATATACAGTGTTTTCCTTTGAGAATATGTGACCGCTAAATCTTATCTGTCTAGGGTAGAGTGTTGTGAGTTTGGCCATCCCCTTAAACCAAGGGTGAGAATTCTTTTCTTAGGTGAATAAGAGGCTATTAAAATATGCTGCATGTTTGAAATTTGTATAACAAAATATTGGGGAAAAAATCTTATTACATGCCTAGCAGTGACTGATCTACAAAGGATAAATCACTGTTTCTAACTTTATTGAGTGTATGGTTACTCAGGGAAATACTAAATGGTATTAAATCACACAGTGGTCACTTAAATGTGGCACACGCTCTACCTGCTCTCTATTATTTAATCCTGACTTACCTAGAGACTCACAAGGAGTGGGACGGCACAAGAACCCACACATCAGAATGCAATGGCCTGATGCTATTCAGAGTAGAAAGCCCTCCAAAGCTCTGCGACCTTTAGGTAAATTATAATCTCTCTCTGAGTCTCCAAATTATAATCTCTCTGAGTCTTTGCCCACAAAAATAAGGAGTTGCCACAATTCACCCTTCCAGCTCTAATAGTCTAAAAATATGTATTTTTAAATTATAGAGCTGTGAGGTACAAGTGAGGATTAACTAAGTAAGTTTGGGCTTCTTATTGGCCCTCACTCCCCCAGTAGCTGACCAGATACCCTTTGTATTGGTACATGCCCCTCGCCTTCTTCCTTCCTCCATCCTTTCCTCAGCAGTGTCCAGTGAGTGCCAATACCTCCCTTGTGCTAACATGACTAATGTTCAAGGCCCACTTATGAGTGAGAACATGTGGTATTCAGTTCTTTGTTTCTGTGATAGTTCGCCTAGTATGATCGTCTCCAACTCCACCCAATTTGCTGTGAAGTCCATAATTTTGTTCTTTTATGACTGAGTAATATTCCATCATGTATATGTGCCACATTTTCTTTATCCAGTCAACTTTTTATGTGCCTTAGAGTTGGTTCCATGTTTTGCTATTGTGAGTAGTGTGGCAATAAACATTTGTGCAGGTGTATTTTTTGCATAACGATTCATGTTCCCTTAGGTATATTCCCAGGAAAGGGAATGCTGGATCACATGGAAGGTCAATTTTTAGTTCTTTTAGGAACTTCCACACTGCTTTCCACAGTGGTTGAACTAGCTTGCACTCCCACCAACAGTGTGGAAGTGTTCCCTTTTCTCCACACCAATGCCAGTATCTGTTGTCTTTTGACTTGTTTCTTGATTTTTAATGATAGCCATCCTTACCAAAGATAGGTGGTATATCATTGTAGTTTTGATTTGTATTTCTCTGATGACTAGTGATGCTGAGCATTTTTTTCATGTCTGTTTACTGCTTTTATGTCACATTTTGAGATGTTTCTGTTAAAGTCCTTTGCCCACTTTTTAAAGGAGTTGTCTGTTTTTGTTTGTTTGTTTTTTCTTTTCACTTCATTTGAATTCCTTGTAGATCCCGGATGTTAGAGCTTTGTCAGTTGTATAATTAGCTATTTTTTTCCCATTCTGTGGGTTGTCTCTTTATTCTCTTGATGGTTTTTTGTACTATGCAAAGGCTTGTCTATCTTAGCTTGTATGGCATTTGTTTGGGGGGGCTTGGTCAAGAATTCATTGTCTACTCCAAAGGTGTATAAGGGTGTTTCCTACATTTTCTTTTAAGATTCTTATAGTTTGAGGTTTTTGATTTAGGTCTTTGATTTATTTTGAGTTTATTTTTATATATGGTAATAGGTAGGGATCTAGTTTCATTTTTCTGTATGTGGGTAGCCAGTTTTCCCAGCACCATTTGCTAAATATGGTCTTCTTTCCCAAGCAATTGTTATTGGCAGCTTTGTCGCAAGTTTTTGTGTCCAGAATCTCTGTTCTGTTCCATTAGTCTATGTGTCTATTCCAAAACCATGCTGTTTTGGTTTAGAATAAAGTTTAGAAGTATGATACTACCTGCTTTGTGCCTTTTGCTGAGGATTGTTTTGGCTAGTCATGCTCTTTTTGTTTCCATATGAATTTCCTTATTGTTGTCTCCATGACTGAGAAAAATGATATTGGTAATTTGATTGGTATTGCATTGAATCTGTAGATTGCCTTGAGTAGGATGGACATCTTGACAATATTGATTCTTCCAATCCATGAGCATGGAATGTTTTTCCATTTCTGTTATCCTCAGCTTCTTTGAGCAGTGTTTCATAGTTCTCATTGTAAGGGTCTTTCACTTCTCTGGTTAGGTGAATGCCAAGGTATTTCATTTTGTATGTGTGTAGCTATTGTGAATGGGATTGTGCTTTTATCTGGTTCTCCATCTGCTTGTTGCTGGTATATAGAAATGTAATTGTCTTTTACACATTCATTTTGTAACCTGAGACCTTACCAAAGTCATTTAACAGTGCAAGGAGACTTCTAACAGACTCCCTAGGGTTTTCAAGGTATAGAATCATAGCATCCACAAAGAGGATAACTTAACTTACTCTTTTCCTATTTGGATACCCCTGATTTCCCTCTCTTGCCTTATGATTCTGGCTAGAATGTCCAGTATTCTGTTGAACAGAAGAGGTAAGAGTTGGCATCCTTATCTTGTCCCCTTTCTTAAGATGAGGGCTTCCAGATTCTGCCCACTGAGCAAAATGTTGACTGTGGGTTTATCATAGGTGACTCTAACTGTTTTGAGGAATGTTCTTTTCATGCCTAGGTGCTCAAGGGTTTTAATCAAGAAGGGATGCTGGATTTTGTCAAATGCTTTTTCTATATCTAACTATATAATCACGTGGCTCTTGGTTTTATCTCTCTTAATGTGCTGAATTATGTTTATGGCCTTGTGAATGTTGAACAAGCTCTGCATTCCAGAAATGAAGCCCACCTGGTCATGATAGATGATCCTTGAGATGTGTTGTTAAATATGATTTGCTAAAATCTTGTTGAGAATTTTTGCATCAATGTTCATCAAGGAGATTGACCTGTAATTCTCTTTCCTTGTTGGTTCTTTGCCAGTTTTGGGTATCAGTATGATGTTAGCTTCATAAAATGTGTTGGGGAGAATTCCATCATTCTTGATTGTCAGGAACACTTTCAATAAGATTGGTATCAGCTCCTCGTTGTATGTCTTGTAGAATTAAGCTGGGAAGTCATCTGGTCTAGGGATTTGTGTGTGTGTGTAGAAGGGGAGATTTCTTATGACTGAGTCAGCTTCCTGGATTGTTATTGGTCTGTTGAGAGTTTCAATTTATTCTTGTTTCAACTCTGGGAGGTTGTATGTCAGAAAGTCCTCCATTTCCTTTAGGTTTTCTAGTTTATTTGCACACAGGTGTTCATAGTAATTTCTGATCATCTTTTGAATTTCTTCAGGGTCAGTTGTGACTTCTCCTTTTGTATTTCTAATTGTATTTACTTGGAATTTCTCTTTATTTTTTAAAAGTCAATCTTATTTATCCTTTCAAAGAACCAGTCTTTTGCCTTGTTGATCTTTTCTATAATATTTTTGTCTTCTATATCCTGCAAATGTGATTTTATCTTAGTGGTCTGGATTCTTCTGCTGAGGTTAGGATTTAGATGATCTTGCTTTTCTAGTTCCTTTTTGTGTGCCATTAGGCTATTTATTTGTGATCTTTCTGTTTTCTTGATGTGTGTGTGCAGTGCTATGAATTTTCCTCTTAACACTGATTTCATGGCATCCCAGGTGTTTTGATAAGCTGTGTCTTTGTTACTGATTGTTTCCAGGAAACTTCTTATTTCTCTCTTGATTTCTGTGTTGGCCTTAGGAGGTTATGTGATGCCAGGAAATCCTCCATTTCCCCTAGATTTTCTAGCTTACTTGGGTATAGATATTTATAGAAATCTCTGATAATCTTTGAAATTTCTTCAGGGTCAGTTGTGACATCACTTTTTTCTTTTCTAATTGTGTTTATTCTGTCTCTCTCTCTCTCTCTCTCTCTCTTTTTCTTTTTTTAGTCAAACTGACCAGGGGTCTGTATATGTTAGTGATCCTTTCAGAGAAGCAGCTATTTGTCTTATTGATCCTTTCTATGATATTTTTGTTTTCTATTGCCTGTCATTGTGAGTTTATCTTATTAATCTGGATTTTTCTACTGAGATTAGGGTAAAATTGATCTTGTTTTTCCAGTTCCCTTAGATATGATGTTAGGTTGTTTACTTATGCTCCCTCTATTTCTTGATATGAACATGTAATGCTATAAGTTTCCCATGCAATGCTGACTTCATGGTATCCCAGAGATTTTGATATGTTGTGCATTGTTTTCATTTTTTTCCAGGAATTATTTTTTCTGTCTTGATGTCTGTGTTGACCCAAAACTCACTCAGCAACACATTGCTTAATTTTCATGTCTTTGTGTTTTTCAGTGCGTTCTTGTCGATGGCAATATTTATTTTTTATTCTGCTATGATTTGAAAAGATGTTTGATATTATTTCAACCTTCTGAAATTTGTTCACACTTGATTTATGTCTGATAATGTGATCAGTCTTAGAGTATGTTCCATGTACTGATTAGTAGAATGTATATTCTGTGGCTGTTGGGTGGAGTGTTCTGTAGATGTCTATTAGGTCCAATTGATCCAGTGTCAAGTCAAGGTTCCAGATCACTTTGTTGGTTTTTTTGCCTCAGTGATATGTCTAAAGCTGTTAGTGGGGTATTAAAGTCTCCAGCTATATCTTAGCTATATCTTTTGAAATGACACAAGGGCAATGCAATTTTAACTGCTTCTGGGAAAACAGCTTCTAATTCTACCTATACATTTGCTATTTAATCCCAAATAATTTGCTAGGTTCTGTCCAGAATTGACTGTTAACCCAAGGACAATGTAAATTTTTCCTCCACCCTAAAGAAAATTCCACATAATCCATTCCTATCCCACTGCACACTAACTTTTATCTAGAAAATGAACAGTAGAGATTGGTGGAACTAACTAACATAAATTAGGAAGCAAGGAAATCCCTTGAAAATCAGAGGGTTTTTTTTTTTTTCTTTCAGAATTCAGTGACTCTATAATGAATTGTATAGTGTTGTTCCTTTATTCTTATTAATCTTTCTCAAAATTGTTTTTGGATCACTGGATATAAATTTACATGAGAAATAAAGGACTAAGTTAAAAATAAATAATAAAGTCTCCAGCTACGATTGCATGGATATCTACATCATCTCTTAGTTTATGTAGCAATTGTTTTATAAATCCAGGTGCTTCTATATTGGGTGCATATATATTTAAGATGGATATTTCTTGCTGGTGAATTGAGCACTTGATCATAATGTAGTATCTTTTTTTGTGTGTCCTTTTTAACTTGTTGGTTTAAAGTTTGTTTGGTCTGATATAAGAATAGTTACCCCTCCTCTTTTTTGTTTTCCATTTTCCTGGAAGATCAATTTCCATCTCTTTACCTTGAGCCTATGGGTGTCCTTTGAAGTGAGATGGGCTTCCTGGAGGCAGCAGAATGATGGATCATGTATTTTTTTTTTTATCCAGTCTGCAACTCTATGTCTTTCTAGTGGTGCATACAGAACATTCATGTTCAAGTTAATTGTTGATATTGATATGTAAATGTTTATCACTGTCATAAGGCTTGCATTCTTTTATTTCTTCTTATTTTTGATGGTTTGTATGCTCTGTTAATTTCTAGCTTTTTTGATGGGTAGAACCATTCTTTTGTTTCTGTGCTCAAAACTTTCTTGAGGATCCTCTGAAGAGCTGGTCTGGAGATGGTATATTCTCTTAGGTATTGAATGACCAGAGTTTTAATTCTTCATTTCTGATGAAGCTTAGCTTGGCAGGGTAGAAAATTCTTCACTGAAATTGTTTATCCTTCAGATTGTTGAAGATGGGAATCCAGTCTCTTTTGACTTCTGCTGAGAAGTCAGCAGCAATTCTGATGGGTCATTCCTGGTATGTGGTCTGATTCTTTTCTCTAACTACCTTTATTACTTTTTCCCTTCATGCTTCCCTTTGTAGATGGATTATTATTCAAGTAGCTGGAACCACAGGCATGTGCTACCACAAGTGATTAATTTTTTTATTTATTGTAGAAATGAGATCTCACCATGTTGTCCAGGCTGGTCTTGAACCTGCAGGTTCAGGCAATCCTCCCACCTCGGCCTGCCAAAGTGCTGGAGTTATAAATGTGAGCCACCATGCCCAGATAGATGGATATTATGTGTCTTAAGTATGGACCCCTCAAGTAATACCCTGCAGGGTTTCTCTGAATCTCTTGCATTTAGAAGGTTGCCTCTCTAGTGAAATATGGAAGTTTTGGGGGGAGGTGACCTCATGGAATGCTTGTTCTAGGATGTTTTCTGTATCTCCTTCTGTTTACAGGATACCAATCCACCATAGACTTGGTTTATTTATATAGTCCCTCACCTCCTGTAGACTTTGCTTATTCTTTTTGATACCTTTCTCCTTGTGTTTGTCCAACTGCATTAGTTCAATATTATGATCTTTAAGCTCTAAAATTCTTTTACTTTCCTGATCGATTCTGCTCCCTAGGCTTTGTTATTGTACTTTGAAATTCCAGGAGGGAATTATTTATCTCTAGGATTTCCAAATGGACCTTTCTTATATTGATCATCTCAGTTTTTACTTCCTGCACAGCTTGAATGTTCTTTGTTTTCAGCTTCTCATAGTTTTCCTCAGCCATTTTTGCCATCTAATTTCTGAATTCTGTGTCAGTCATCAGG
>CAUYQG010181624.1:0-38179 GCA_963574415.1 Tarsius wallacei
GGAAGGATCACCTGAGCCCATTAGGTCGAGTCTGCAGTGGGTGTGAGCATGCCGCTGCACTCCAGCCTGGGAGAGAGAGTGAGATTCCAACTCAAAAAAAAAAAAAAAGATTCCATTATAAAAATACAAACCACAACATAAAACTAGAATAGGTTTTTGAAAACTACACTGTAAAGATATAAGATAACGATTTTCTGGTATTCATAAGAACCCATACTACATGACAATCCCCAGAGTGAATATGAATATTTTCCCTCTTGGGATTGGCATAAAAGCTAACAATATGTTTCTGCTGGCAATATAGTTCTGAAAAAAGGTTTTCGAAGTCTTTTCCTCCGTCTGTACTTTTTAAACCATATTTCAGGAAGCATTACCAAAACCAAACACATATATCAGTACCAAAACCCCACAAAATTAGCTATTATGCACCCACTTAGGCATCTGCGTGAACTGGCGAATAGCATTATGAGAAGTGATATAATATAACAGAGGGAACACTGGCTGGGGACACAGAATCATCTAGATCTGAGTAGAAATCGTGGCTCTATCACTTGCTCTGTGACCCTGGGCAATTTCCTTCTCTCAGTCTCAGTATTCTTGCTTGCAATAAGAGGGTAATGATTCCAATCTTGGGAGGGTTAACTGTGTGTGAAATGCCCAGCACAGAGCCTGACTCAAAGCAGGAGCTCAGGAAACAGTTCGTTATTACTTTGTCATGATTCATGAATGCTCCTTAAAGGCCAATCTTATTTGTTCTCATAACCCAATTACAGACTCCATAACTATTGAGAAACTGAAAAAAAATAAAGACAAGAAACATCAAAGTTACAAATTCGGATGGGTATCGTTCAACACATGCCTAGATAGGAAATGAGACCATGAAGCAATCACGATGACCTTTAAAAAGTATATCAAGGCATATACATTCCATGACATCTGAAGGGGAAAAAAAATCAAAATGAACAATGTGCTTATTTTTATAAGTCACTCAGAAAGGAGACGCTGCCGCCTATATACAAACCCCAAGTAGAAACTTAGGTGCTGGCCATCATGTCCATCATCCTACCAGGCAATGCGCAAAAGCTGACACAGCCTCAGCCCCCAGGGAGCTTGCACTCATGCAATCACACAAACAGGCAACAACCCCCTGACAAGTGATGCACAGGATAGGTAAATGGTCTCTGAGAACCAACAGGAGCTCAGGAGCTAACCTAACTGAGATCAAGGAAGGCCTTGCAGGAAGTGACACAGGAGAGCTGAAAGAGGTTAACCAAGGCAGGTGTTTCCAGAGAGAGGAAAGCAGCTCTGCAAAGACCCTGTGACAGGAGGAACCATGACAAGAACGCAGGACGACCAGGCCAAGGTCCCCAGAGTAGAGACCAGTGTGAGAATAATCTAGCACCCAGACTGCAGGAGGGTTTACACAAACCACCAGTATTCAAGAGTTGTAACTTGATCCTAAGAGCCATGAAAAGCCACAGAGGGTTTTAAAAATTAGCCGAGCATGGTAGAGCACACCTGTAGTTCCAGCTACTTGGAAGGCTGAGGCGGAAGGATTGCCGGAGCCCAGCAGATCGAGGCTGCAGTGGCCAGGAGCGGCCACTGCACTCCAGTCTGGGCGACAGAGTGAGACTCCAACTCAAAAAAAAATTAGTACATTATTTACCCTGAACCATACAACTCAACACTTAAGGTCTCACATTACTTAAACGTAACAAGTCACAGTTATCTCAATCATCTGACCAGATTTTATGAAATTTGATATCAGAAATCAGTTTCATACTCTATTGATATGCTAAACAAGTCCTTGTAGTACTGAGGTTACAGAAGAATTCAAATAAATATTTAATAATCAATAACACAGGTAAATTGTCTATTCATAGTAATTCTGGAAATAAAGTGCTATGTTAACTGTTATTGCATATAAATTTATCTCATCTTTTAAATGTGAAATTAAATAATTTAAAAAACAAACATATTTACTAATAAAACTCATAACATATATATCATTATGGTTTATAAAGTATGTTCACTAAACTGCCCAGTAATTATATTGGGACAATAATATTATTCTCTTTTTACAAGTGATCAATAAAACTCATGTAAAGTAACTTGCCCAAGGCTAAATAGTTAGTAAAGACAGAGTTAAATCATTATGTCTCCAAGTCCAGTGTTTTTTCTCCTATGTCTACATGCTCCTTCTTAAAAATGTGGTAATGTATATACACATGCTATGCTTTTGTAATCATAAACCTGTATTTCCTTTTTTATGTTTTCACTTTTTAGATTTCATTAATAAAATATTTCATTATTTGATTTTATTATATAATATGCATATAAGTTTTGATTAGTTGTCATGTCTACAAAAAGTTTATTTACATCCCAGATGATAAAAATATATGACCATCTCTCCTCTTGAAGGTCGTTCTGACTAATTTTTCTCAAAATTGAAATAAATCACTACCCACACATCAGCAATCTCAGAGGAATTGGAAGAGTTGCAGTTGTATCTGAAGCAAGACCAGATGTGAAATAGATGCAGCATAGTTGGAGTTACAAATCACAGATACAGGTAAGTGCTTTAACTTTGATTGGCTTTGGGATGGGAGAGGGTAGAGCTGGTCTAGGAGAGGTTATTAGGAGAATTCAGTTTCCCCAAGTGATTTGACCCTGGACTCCTACTGGACCCTTCCAGCTCAGCTTCTACCATCGTAATCAAAGTTTAAAGCACTTATCTGATATTAGAGCCTGAAATTCCAGCACTGCTGCACTACATCTGTCTTATTTCTAGTTTCTAGTTTGTCAAGTAGATACAATTACAGAAACTGCTTCAGCACCTCTAGCTCACAGTGTTATACCACAGTGAACATCTACTGCCAAAACGGAACTTATTTAACCTTAATATTGTTAGAAACTTATCATTTCAAAAATGATTTTTTCAATATTAATAGTTACATTTCAGTTACTTACCATTTGGATAGGGTGTTTCACATAAAGTTAAAAATTCAACAATAGGATGATCCATTTCAAGTACTGTAATTGCTTTTCCATGCATGATGGTTAAACTTGGTCTTCTGCAAGCTTTGTCATAGGAGAGCCCACCAGAGAATATTATAAATGGTTCACTACATAGGGAAAAAAGTTGACAAGACTCAGAAGTCCTTCAAGATGATATGATGTCACAAAATTGAGCTTATAAAGAACAGGTTTGGTTACATACAATGTAATTTGACAGACAACAAAAGGCTTTCCTAGCCCCAAATTTCTCACTCAACAATCTACTATTCTACCATTTCCTTTTTCTAGATGTACATTTTCACCATTAAACTTACTAATGGATCAGTCTAAAGATGCTGGGGTGGTGTTGGGGAAAGGCAATGATGTTGGAGGGAGGTGGTGGTACCCACTGACTCTCAAAAGAGCATCTTCACATATATTAGTTGGTACCCAAACTCTAAATCACTATCATTAGAATATGACACTATGTTAGAATATCAGAATACCTAGTTGGCACATAGAGCAAGGTTAAGATGGTATTAAAGCATTATAGCTATCTGAAAATTATGAAATAGCTTCACAATTGTTCATTTTTCTTTTCTCAAATCAATACCTATTTATCTTTAGTGTGCGTGCACAGAAGAAAAATGTGTTGATGTGAAGTATTTTCTTTTCTTTTCTTTTCTTTTTTTTTGAGTCGGAGTCTCACGGTCGCCCAGGCTGGAGAGCAGTGGCATGCTCTCAGTCACCGCAGCCTCGACCTGGTAGACTCAGGCAATCTTTATGCCTCAGCCTTCCAAGTAGCTGGAACTATAGGTGCCAGACACCACACTCAGCTAATTTTTAAATTTATTGTAGTGATGAGGTCTCGCCAGGTTGCCCAGGCTGGTCTCGAACCCTGGGTTCAGGCAATCCTCTCACCTTGGTCTCCCAAAGTGCTGGGATTACAGGTATGAGCCACCATGCCCAGTTGATAATGAAGTATTTTCAAGAAATAAATGCCAAATAGAAAATATTCTTCTCCAAAAAGTTTTTAAATAGCATTTTATTGTATCAAATTCTTTGAGAATATAATGCTTCCCTAAACAATTCATTTCCTAAAGAATCTACTCATCGCTAGAAATCACTCTATAAGATTTCCCTTCCTCTTCCATTTTTTACTGTGCAAAGTACCGAACATTATTAATGGAATGTGTGCTAATCTTATGTTGGCTATATCACCAAAGACAAGGCTTTTAAAAAGTTTCTATCAAAACCTACATACAAAATTTCTATACTAATTTTTCTTTATAATTCTGTCTTAACATTTTGACATAAATATTTGAGTTGTAAGCAAAATAAGCAAAAATTCTAAAACAAATTTTCCCTCAGTTGATTTGAGTGATAGCCTTGTACCAGTGATTTGATATAGTAAATAACCAATCTACCAATGGTGCTATTAAAAAAAAATGCTTGTTATTTCTATACATATATATTTATATTATTAATAAGATTTCTCAAGATTTAAAAAGCATTTCGAATACATTTATTTATGAAAGAGTACATGTTTTTGTACCTTTGCTGTTTTGTTTTACAAAAAAGGAGATGGTTTGGAGAATGTAATACCTTTTCATAAACATTAAGGTTAACTATCTATTATAAATATTAATAAGGGTCATAAATACCTATTTTATTCTGTGTAAAAGTAGATGACTTTACTCTCATTCCCTAGTACTAATCGAAATATAGGGATAAGAAGTAATTTAGACCCCCTTTTTGTATACACATTGGAAAATATTTCTCTCAAGTATTGGAAGGGAGCAAAACCTCCTCTGCTATAATTATGACTCAAGAGACACTGAGTCTGAAATTAGTTATGATATATATGTACTTCTCTGTAAACTACTGAATGACCTACAGGAAGTTTTTTCTCAGAAAAATGCTCAGGGAACTACTCATGGTTAATTGTATTACACATTTAATCATCACATTAAATCCCTTTAAGTATTATCCTCATTTTATTAGTGAGGTTAAATAACAACAAAGCAGCAAAACCCGAAAGAACATTCAACTCTATCAAACTCCAAAACTAATGTTTCTAAACACTAGTATATACACCTCTGGTAATAAACAGCTACAATTTACTGGATTCTTATCATGTGGCATATATTGTGCCCTCCATAAAGTAAAAGTTATGTAACCCTCACAATAATCCTGAATAGGAAATTTTATAAGTGAGAATCTGGGATTAATGCAGGTTAAACTTAGCTCAGGGCTAAGCAGCTAGTGAGGGACAGGACAAAAATTTAAACCCAGACTTCAATGCTTACATTTTTCATTTCTAATTTAATGTTTCCTAAGTTGTATTCTAAAAGATGATCAGCAAAAACATTAAATTTAATAATTTGATAAGTTCTTGCAAAACCGCATCTCCCTTTAGAAATTTTGAAATTCATGCCATATGTCAAAAGTTCTGAGAAATCATAAAGAATATCAATTTAATTTTATAGAACTCAGAATTTCTCAAATTTCTTACATATCTCACATTTATTAGATTACTTTTGTTCCGTGAATACCATTAGTGATTAAAGAAACACAGTTATTTGGTAAATGCTGTACCACACTAAATAGCCTCATTTGTTATTTATTACAAAGTATCTACTATGGGATACTTATCAAGATTGTTTTTAGTAGAAAACTCCATATAATTGATATTCATATGTAAAAAAATTAATAAAAATTAACAAATTATTGACATAAATGAATCTTAAAGGCATTATGCTGATTGAAAGAAGGTAGGCTTAAAAGTTTACATAATATATAACTGCATTTATATGACATTCTAAAAAAGGCAAAACCATAGAGATGGAGAATAGATTAGTGGTTACCAAGAGTTAGGAGTAGGGGTGAAATGTGACTATCAAGGGATAATATAAGAGAGCTTTGAGGGATGATGAAAATAATTGTTTATTCTTATTGTGGTGATAGTTTTAGAAACCTATACATGTATTAAAATTTATAAAACTGTATAACAAAAAAGTCAATTTTATTATATGTGTAATTTGTAAATACATATGGTTTTAAAAATTGCATTAAAATTTTATCCAATGAAGGCAACAAGATTAAACAAGTTGTGTAACATAATACGATAAATATCAAATGCTAACATTTATCAAGTATTTATGATGTTGCAGGCATTGTGTGAAGAACTTTACATGCATTGTTTTATTTTATTTAATACTTATGACAGCTCAGTGACAGAACCGCTATTATTATATCAGTTTAACAAATGGGTATATTGGAGCTTGGAGTTCTTAACTACACATAGAATATCAGTAGATTGCCATGATAGGAAGAGATTAAAAGTCTAGCAGAAAATAATTTTCATTAGCTTAAGAGAATCTAATAATGTTAGTGGTAGCAAGTAGAGAGATCAATATTCCTTTCTTGAACAGGATAAAATTATTGAGCCTAGAGGTCATCTTAACTGGAGTGCCAGTAAGCAAAGTGGTGATTGGGAATCAATGATTACTGCGTGCAATGGTTATTTATTCCTATAAAGCAAGTCTGTGAAAGACTGGTCTGAGATAAAACCAAGAATAAAATGTACTCATATGTGCTACCTATTCAGTTTACTAAGAGACCCTATTACTGCAGCATATATCATAGAGTGCTTCTTAAGGTTCTTGTTTCTGCCACAGCCTTCCTAACTTTTGACTTTACAATTTCTGCTCTTTAATAGATGGAGCAGTAATATAGCTATATATATAATTCCACTTCCTGACTGTGGCAATACCTTTTAGTACTTTTAACCTTAGAGTTCCTTTGCTTTTTAGCTTCCTTGTGCTCTGAGCTTCACAGGTGACTTTTCTAATAAAATAGTAATCACAAGAAATAGATACAATGTACAAATGTACACGAGTAAGTAGGATGATAGTAATTTGATCAGTAATATGACTATTTCACATTACAAATCTAAAGAACTACTTCTACACATAATTGGATTACCAATGGCTAGAAAAAATTTAAGAGTAGTTGAATAATTTCTGAGAAGTTGAATAATTATAGCATCATAGGAAAATGATGACAATAATAACAGTAACATACTTATTAAGAAATCTACTATATGCTTTTATCAAACTAAGGACATTACATGACTTATACATTATTTCATTTAATCTTCATGAACATCATAGTAAGATAGATATTGTTGATGAGGGAACTAAAGCTTTAAAGAGTTTATTTTATCCTTATGTGATACTGCATTGATTTAAGTTCCTGATTTCTAAAGTACCTTCTCTTCACTTTAATCCCTTCCTCCCTTTGTTTGGCACCATTTTATTATCCTCTAAGTTCCACTTCAAGCATCTAAAAATAATTTTACTGATATCTTTCTTTATGGTTCTCCTCCCCATACTACTGAAGGCTGGGTTAGGTGCCCCCTTTCTGTGCTCCCACGGCATATCTCTATAAAAGTAACACACATGCTATATAGAAACCACTAGTTTACGGACTTGCCTCTACTACTATAACATAAATAAAAAAGCAGGCAGTAATCTCATTTCAGAACACCAAACAAATTGCACTGTGCATAGTCTCTAGTAATAATTTAATAAATGTTATTTTAACTGAATTAAATGAAATATTGTTGAGCACCTCATAGAAACACATTTTGAACAACAAAATAGATGTCATAAAGTCTATGGACATTTTCCATTTTTGCCATGGAAAAACCTCTCAGACCATTACAGTAATCTATTTTCTCTCATTTTACAAATGTGACTTTTAAGTTTCTTAGTCTATAGAAAAATAAAGACTAAATACTAGTAGATAAGACAATGGAAAATTATAAGAAGTCTGGGTATTCCGAAACTAAAAGAGAGAGAAAAATGTTTTTAAAAAAACATTTAACTGAAAAGAAAAACAAAACAATAGAAGCTGGTAGGAATAGTTAATATAGTACCTTGCACTTCAATAATACTTTAAGTGCAACACTATAGAACAGGTAATGTAAGTAATATTGAACCAAAAGACTCAAGCAACATTTAAATTATGCATAATGTATTAAAGGAAGCAAGCCAAGATGACTCTGAAGACGTTGTAAGATTGGAGGAACAAACCTAGGGCTTTGAGACTCAGCTTAAAAACCCAAGCTGAGGTCTACTGGACAATCACCTGAGGATGTAGAGGATGTACAGTTCCAAGCCCTGGCCACCCCTAGAAGCTGCCCCATCATGAGATCAGGAGAGCACCTTTGGAAAAGGAAGGGGTGAGTGTAAGCAACAAGTTTTCTTCTCTACACAACTCATGCAAGCCTCTGTGGTCCAAGACAAGGGAGAGAAAGTCCAGGCCCTCATCCCAATCTTTTCCACACTGGCTTGGTGAGGAGGGCTGCCCTAAATCAAGACAGAGGCACTGGCAAGATCCATGTGGTGCCTGAAGAACCCTAACTCTCAGGGAGCCCAATGCCAAGGCTACCAACCCCACAGAAAGGCTCTATGAGAAACACCCTGTGGGGATGGTCTGGGTCACATGGGCACTCCCCACCCCCATCCCCTTTTAGCACCAAGCAGGGATGAGTGCCCACTTCAGGAATGTTTCTCTGGTGTCAGCATCCATTGTGGCCCCAGGTCAGGGCTGCAGGTGCAACCAGCCCTCACGAGGTACCCTTCACTTGGGTAGTCCTTCCAACAGAGCAGGGTGGGAACTAGGAGGCTAGGAGCCTCTGTATAGCAGGACAGTGATGGCCCTGCCCACCTGTAGACTCTCACCACAAATTAGACATCTGCTTCACCTTTGTCCCCAGGTAAAAGGGGTGATCCCACCTAGATGAGAGAAAGTCACTTTAGGGTGCCAAGAGCACATCGCCAGAATAGAGCTGTGAGGTCTCTCCTGGCTCCCTGCCAATCCTGCTGATAGGGTGCAGGTAGGGGTGGGAGAAGACAGAGCTCCAGCTAGGGACCCTGATTCATGCCAGAGGGAGGGGAAAGCTACCAAGTTAGAGGAAAGAATTTGCCCGATCCTCACAAGACTGCACTGGTGAAGCAGTGCTAGAGGGTTTTCTCCCAGTTTGGCACCCTTCCTGTTACTGCTGCCTCACTTACAGGTGGACCAAACGAGGAAGGTCAGGAAAAATAACAACACAAACTGCCACTCAAAAAGTAGCTACCTTGTCTAATAAAAAAGTAAATAAAAAGAGAAGAGTCTGCTCTTGCAAATAATTTAAAAACATTTTAAAAATCCCCAAAGCCTTAACAAGTCAAACCCCACAAATAGGCTGTCCAAATGAAACTGAACTTCTGAAAATGAAGAATTCTACCCTGGAATTTCAAAATACAAAAGCAAGCTTTAATTGATCAGGCAGAGAAAAGAATCTTAGAGTTTGAGAACTGACTTATTGAGCTAACTCAGTCTGACAAAAACTAGGAGAAAAGACTTAGAAAAAATAAGCAAAGCCTGTGAAAGGCTTGGGATTATGTAGAGACCAAATCTGCAGTTGATAGGCACCACTGAGAGACCAGGAGAAACTGAGAACACCCTGGAAAAAGTCTTTCAAGATGTCATCCAAGAAAATTTCCCCTATCTCACTGGAGAGAAAGCCATGCAGATGCAAGATATTCAGAGAATACCTGTGAGGTATTACATGAAAAAACCAACCCCAAGACACAAAATAATCTGTCTCATCAAGGTGAGCATGAAAAAAAAGCATAAAGGCAGCTAGAGAGAAGGGACAGACCACCTACCAAGGAAGATCTGTCAGAATTATAGCAGACTTCTCAGCAAATCCTATAAGCCAGAAGAGACTAGGATTCCATCTTCAACATTTTTTAACAAATGCAATTCCAGCCAAGAATTTTCTACCCCATTAAACTTCATTAATAAAGAATTAAAATCCTTCCCAGACATCCAATCTGTAACAGAATTTGCTGCCTCCACACCAGCCCTTCAGGAGATGCTTCAGAAAGTTCTGAGGACAGAAATGAAAGAACAGTTCCACCCATTGCAAAAGCATGGGCAAGTACAGAGTTTACAGACCATACAAATCAACCACAAAAATTAAAAAGCAAAGCAACTTCCTAATAGAAGATGACAGGAAAAAAACCTCACATACCAATAACTAGCTTAAATGTAAATGGACTGAACACATCACTCAAAATGCAAAGAGTGACAAACTGGATAAAAAAGCATGATTTACCCTTCTGCTGTCTTCAGGAAACCCATTTCACTGCAAATGACACCCACAGGCTCAAGGTAAAGATTTGAGAAAGATCTTCCAGGCAAATGGAAAATGAAAGAGAGCAGGAGTAGCTATTTTTGTATCAGGGAAAAAGAGATTTAGAACCAATAAAAGTAAAAAGGGACAGTGAAGGATTCTACATAATGACAAAAGGCTAAATCCAAAGCAAGAAATATCCATCGTGAATATATATACACGCAATATAGGAGTACTCAGATTTATAAAACAAATGGTAATTAAACTAAGGGAGGACATATAGAGCCATACAATTATAGTTGGAGACTTTAACTCCTGCAAAAAGTCTTAGACAAATTATTTAGGGGGGAAAAAAAACTAACAAGAAAATCCAGAACCTTAACTCAACACTTGACAAATTGGATCTAACAGACATCTACAAAACACTTAATCCAACAACCATGGAATATGTATGCTTCTCATCAGCACATGAAACACACTCCATGGCCAGCCACATACTTGGACATAAATGAAGCATGAACAAATTTCAAAATGTTAAAATAATACCAAGCATTTTTGCAAACCACAGTGGAATAAAAATAAATACCACCAGCAGAAATACCCAAAACACACAAATACATGGAAATTAAACATGCTTCTGAGTGACTTTCAGGTCAACACAGAAATCAAGGCAGATATAAAAAGATTTCTAGCAACAAATGAAAGCAAAGATACAGCATATCAAAACCTCTAGGATATCATGAAAACAGTGCTAGTAGGAAGTTTATAACATTGCATGCACATATCAAGAAAATTAGAGGAATCTCAAGTAAACAATCTAATGTCTCATCAAAGAGAGCTGAAAAGACGAGAACAATCCAACTCCAGAATAAGTAGAAACATGAAAATCATCAAAATAAAGTCATAGCTAAATAAAACTAAGACCAAAAACCAAAAAAAAAAAAATCATACAAAAGATCAGTGAGACAAAAAAATGGGTTCTGGGTTCTTTTAAAGGAAAAATGACATTAACAGACCCCTGGACATATTTTTAAAAAAGAGAGAGAGAGAAAATTTGAATAAACATAATTAGAAATGAAAAGGTAATGTCACAATTGGCCGTAAAGAAATACAAAAGATTAGCAAAGATTACTATGAACATCTGTATGTGAGTAGGCAAGAAAATTTAGAAGAAACAGAGGAATTCCTAGCATCACATAACCTCTCAAGATTGAAGTGAAAAGAAATTGAAGCCATAACCAGACCAATAACAATCCAAGAGATTGACTCAGTAATAAGAAACTTTCCTGCAAAAAAAAAAAAAAAAAATTCCTGAGCCAAATGGTTTCACATCTGAATTCTACGAAATGTACAAGAAAGAGCTAAAGTTTCCAATCCTGTTGAAAGCATTCCAAGCAATAAAGAAAGAAGGGATTCTCCCTAGCTCATTCTCTGAAACCAACATCATCTTTATACCCCAAAATAGCAAAGACCCAACAAGAAAAGAAAACTTCAGGCCAATTTCCCTGATGACAATAGATGCAAAAATTTTTAACAACATTCTAGCAAATTCACAACTAACAGTACATTACAAGGATAATCCACCATGACCATGTGGGCTTCATTCCTGGAATGCAAAGCTGGTTTAACATATGCAAATCAATAAATGTAATCCTCCACACAAAGAGGTGTAAAACCAAGAACCAAACAATAATCTTAATAGATATAGAAAAAGCATTCGCTCTAATCCAACATCCCTTCTTGATAAAAACCCTCAAACACCTGGGCATCAAAGAAACTTTCCTCAAAATAAAAGAACTATCTAGGACAAAACTTCAGCTAACACCATGCTTAATGGGCAGAAGCTAGAAGCATTCCCCTTAAGAAATGGAACAAGACAATTATTCCTACTCTCAACCCTCTAATTTAACATAGTACTGGAGGTCCTAGCCAGAGTAGTCAGGCAGGAGAAAGAAATTAGGGGTATCCACATAGGAAAGAGGAAGTTAAATTATTCCTCTTTGCAGATGATATGATTCTATACCTAGAATATCCTAGAGAATATGCCAAAACCTCCTCACATTGATAAACAACTTCGGTAAAGTCTTGGTATGTAAAATCAATGTGCAAAAATTAGTTACATTACTATACACCAACAACAAGCAGGCAGATGACCACATAAAAACACAATCCCTTTTACAGTAGCCACACACACACACAAACTTCAGAATCCTCTTATCAAAGAAGTGAAAGACTTTTACAATGAGAACTACAAAACACTGCTCAAAAAAATTAAAGGTGACACAAACAAATGGAAGAACACTTCATGCTCAGGGATTTGAAGAATCAACATCTTTAAGATGTCCATTCTACCCAAGGCAGCCTACATATTCAATGTAATCTTTATTAAACCATTACCATAATTTTTCACAGACCTAGAAAAGATAACACACAAATTCATATGGAAGCAAAAAAGAGCCCAAATAGCTGAAGCAATCCTCAGCAAAAAGAACAAAGCTGGAGGGATCACACACCCAGTCTTCAAACTTTACTACAAGGCTACAGTAAACAAGACAGCATGGTACTGGTATAAAAATAGACACATAGACCAATGGAACAAAACAGAAAACCTGGAAATAAAATCACAAACCTTCAACCAACTCACCTTTAACAAAGCTGACAAAAATAAACATTGGGGAACCATATTTAGCAAACGGTGCTAGGAAAACTAGATAACCATGAGCAGAAAAATGGAACTGGACCCCTACCTATCACCATATAAAAAGTTTACTCAAAATGGATTAAGGACTTAAATGTGAAACTACAAACTACAAGAATCTTAAAAGAAAACTTAGGAAACATTGACCTAGGCAATGAATTCATGGCCAAGTCTTCAAAAGCAAATGCAACAAAAGCTTTTGGTTGGACCTTATCAAGTTAAAAAGTGTTGCACAGCAAAAGAAACCATCAAGAGAGTAAAGAAATGACCCATAGAATGGGGGAAAAAATTATTTGCAAGCTATACATCTGACAAAGGCCTAGCATCTACAATCTAAAAGAGGTCAAAGGAATTGACAGGAAAATTAAAAAAAATTATAAAGTGGGCAAAAAACATGAACAGATACTTTTCAAAGGAGGACATCCAAGCAGCTAACAAACATGAAAAAAATTCTCAGCTTCACTAAATTACCAGAGAAATGCAAATCAAAACTAAGATGAGATATCATATCATACTGGTCAAATGACTATCATTAAAAAGTCAAAAAACAACAGGTGTTAGCAAGGCTACAGAAAAAGAAAATGCTTCTACACTGTTTGTTGTAATGTTGTAAAAAGCAGTATGGTGACTTCTCAAATAACTAAAAATTGAGCTAACATTTGATCCAGAAATCTCACTCCTGGGAATATTCTCAGAAGAACATAAATCATTAAGCCAAAAAGGCATCTGCACACATATGCTTTTTGCAGTACTATTTACCATAGCAAAAATGTAAACCCAACCCAGATGTTCATCAAAAGTGGACTTGATAAAGAAAATGTGGTTCATATACATTATGAAATACTATGCAGCTATAAAGAAGATCAAAATTTTGTCCTTTATAGCAACATGAATGCAGCTGGAGACCATATTCTAAGTGAACTATCACAGAAACAAAAAACTGAATACTTCATGTTCTCACTCATAAGTGGGCACTAAACATTGGGCATGTGGGCACAAAGGTGGGAACGACAGATGTTGGGCACTGCTAAAGGAGGGACAGAGGGAGAGCAAAAAAGGAGTATGCAACTACCCATTGGGCACCATGCAGGGAACAGAGCTAGCTAGAAGCCCACACCTCACCTTCATGCAATCTACTTATTTACCAAATCTTCACATGTACCCCACAATTCTAAAATAAAAAATAAAATAATTTTTAAAATGTTTTAAGAAAAAATATAGTTCATATTTCCATTCATAATGATTAAATTTGAAACATTTTAATACTTTAGTTATAATGGAATAAAACTGTGATCATTTTTTAACAGTTAATGCATAGTAACATTAGGCTATGCCAAAGATAAACTGATATATATATATTTAAAATAACTAGATAAAAATTACCATAATTATATACTATTAAAACTTTTGAAGAGCAGGTATAAACAAGCATTAAATATACCTATGATACAAAGAAAATATTCTCATATGAGCATATAACTAATATAAGTGGGATTATCCAATTTAGAATGAAAATAAAGTTATTGTTTAGGCAAGATTTATTATAGTAATCCTGGATTAAAGTATCGCCACTAATAAAGTCAAGTAGAGGAACATTGTTGATATAGAGGATATGGCTACTCTATATATAACATAATATTTTATAAGTATTATTCTTTTATTTAATTTTCTAAATCTTAAAATTTATCATTTTTTAATTTTGCCAATATATAACTTCATCTTTCCAAATAACTGTAATCTTTCCAGATTTAGAATGTTAGATCCTAAAGTACAGAAACTTGGTTATGTATGTAATTATTTCATACACAATACCACTAGGCACATATTTTCTGCTTAATACATTCTGCTGCTTGTAATGTGCATGACTCAAAAGTCCTCTTTTGTTTAAATTAATGTATATAATACTCATCTCAAAACTCATTAAGAATTTGAAAATCATCCATGTTCATGGATTAGAAGAATCAACATTGTTAAGAAGTCCATTCTACCTAAGACGATCTACAGATTTAACGCAATATCCATCAGATTACCAGCAGTATTCTTCTCAGATCTAGAAACAACAATACAGGAATTCATATAGAAACATAAATGACCACGAATAGCCAAAACAATTCTCAGCAAAAAAAAAAAAAAAAATCAAAGCAGGAGGAATCACACTCTCAGACTTTAAACTTTATTATAAAGCTATAATAATCAAAATAGCCTGGTATTGGTACAAGAATGGCTATATAGACCAATGGAACAGGATAGAGATTCCAGAAGCAAAACCTCAATTTCTCAACCTACTCATCTTCGAGGATATGTTTTTAAAGCAACCACTCTCCAGCATAAATCAGAACATTATCAATTTTTTAAAAAAGCACAACAACAACAAAAAAAAACAGCACTGGGAACCTGAAGATTATGCATATGGTCCTGCAAATTCCTGAGCATGCCATTGCATCTACTACTACTACAAACCTGGGATGCAAAGAAAAGTGAGGACTTCCTCAAGGCTTTAGTCTCTATCCCAGCTCCAGTTTAGATCTGTGTACTATCTTGCTCTCTGCATCCTGCATCTCCCAACTTTGTGTCTGGTGTCTATTAACTAGTTTTTCACCTCTTCACTGCCATAAGTCCTCAAAATAAAAAGGCACCTCTTGCTGTAGTTTCTGTGATTCCCTTGGTCCTTGGATGAGAAATCAAAACATCTCCGTTGCTGAGGGTTTACATTAAGTTTGCTCTCTTTCTGCCCCTCTCTCTGATCCTAAATATTTTCCTTGATTCCCAGTGTCGAGGCCCAACTTTGTGCTGAGTTACAAGAATCAGGTCCCTGTTTTTCCTCTCATTTCTTGCTTGTTTTCCTGCCTGCCAGCCCCAATTGTTTTAAAGACAAAAGTACATCTGAGCCCAGTTTCTCATGTCTGGGACTTAGTCTGCTGCTGCCAACATGCCCTTGTCCATTGTTCTGCCCACCTGCCAAGGAGCCACCTACAGCTCACCTCTGGCCCTTGTCTATGTACCACCTGCTGGCCTGGACCTCCATCTTCTACCTGTTGCCAAACCCCCTGGACAGCAGGTTCTGCCATCTTTTCAGACTTCCCCAGCTGCTGGGACCTCCTCCAAAAGACTGTTTATTCTCCAGGCCTGGCCTGCTCCCACCATATGTAGTTCCTAGCTCTGATGTGTACCAAAGACTATTTGACTTTCTTTCTGACTGTCACTGCCTCCTTTTCACTCCTATGATCCATGCCCAGTAAGATCTATGGAAGTACTGAGAAAAAGAAAATTCACCATGTTAACATCAATCCCTTATGTGGCAATTAGCTCTATTTAGCCACTGTACAAAGCACTATTTTAAAACATCATGTTATATGTGATATACACAATTTTTGCTTGTCAATTAAATAAATAATTTCAAAACTTATATGGCCTCCAACTCCCTCACTTTCTCTATTACTTGTTTTCTAAGAAAACTGTCTGCTCTGACCTTCCTTGACTAGTTCCTGGTCTTCTTCTTCTTTGGTTTTGTCTTGGCTACCAAGACCTGCAAGCTCCATGCATAGAGCCTAGTGCCCTGGCTTTCAAATCCTGACTTCTGTCAAAATTTTGTGGTTATCTGCTTCTCGATACTCAGACTTCATTTTGCACGGTATATTTTCTGGACTCTACCTAACCAGTTCTACTAGCTGCCACTCACTTCTGGTTCAATTTTCTTATTACATCTGGAGAAGGGAGGAGCAAGTTAAATTAACTGGCTTCTAAGGTATCAGCTCAATTTATGCTACATTTTAAAAATAAAATTTAAATTTTAAGTGCATAACAGACAATATGACAATTTTCCTTGGCCTCTCTTCCACTTAATAGAAGCTTGAGGATTTGATTCTAGATTTATTATATGTTGTTTTTGTTTCCCTAAGACTGCTCAAAACTGGCATGACTTTTTGATGGGGAGAATAATATAGTTAGCATGTTTATAAATTAACAGTCAAGGAGGTGTACAAACCCGAAATTATTCCCACAGGAAGCTAGTTGCTGGCTCTGATATCTCTTTTCTTTTTTAGCTTGCCAGAAACAGATGTTGACAGTTCTCTCATTTGGGGAATATATCCAGAAGGATGAATATTACCCTTGAGAAACACAATATACTGTACATGACTTCTTATAAGCAAAGAAGTAGTTTATTTAAGCTTAGAGAAAGTACATACTGACAATCTGTGCAAAGAAAGAAAAGAATGCCATAAAGCAATCTAAAAGCTTAGCCAGAACTCAACTTCATGGAAGTTTTCAGGTGAGCTGAAAGGGGTAATTGATATAGTGCTTAGAGGGCTGCAGATGGAATCAGACCTAAGAGACCGAAGTCCTCTCCACACAAAGCCAGTCCACTCTGAAAAGTGAAAAACATCAGTCATCCAACTGGCTGCTTTGGCCACATCTCACGAAGGAATACAATTTCTTCTAACAAATAACTGTAATTAACTTGTTTTCACTTAAATCAGGAGGTATTTATAAGGAACTTCTCATATACCAAACACCGTAGATGCTATGTTCGCATATATACATAAAATGGTGCATGACAGTTCCTATTTTCATGAACTTTGGAATATAAATTGCTAGACTCTGAAAAATAAGAAGTCTGAATAGTGAAACTAGTTTGGCTAATTTGTCTACTGCTGCCAGAAAATCTACATTTTGTTTGTAAAGTATTCTTAGAATAGACAGATTGTTTTTTCTTTTGGGGTAGCATTCCTGATTTTACTGAGGGTCAGTTATCTGACATGAAATTCAGAGGACTGTGTCTGTATTGTAGAATGAACAGAGTCATGTACATATTGGGAAAAAATGGAACGGCTCAGAGATTACAATTGATGGGGCAAGGGTGGAAGCCGCCAGAGCCCAGTGGTATGCAGCAATCAGAGATGGGCTGACTCCCTTTGAACAAAAATGTCATGCTGACCTGGTGGAGAAGATGGCAGGATGTAAACCCCGCAAGTGGTATCTGGCAGCTGCTATCAAAAGGACAGAGTCAATATATAATCAGGGTGACCTGAAACCGCCAATCACACACCACTGTCTTCAGGGACACAAGCCTCCAGCATTTTCAAATATGCAATACTGCCCTTCTCTGCTCATCAAGCAGGGGATACGTGGGTATCCTGGTGTCAGCGGGCATCTTCACATAACCAGTTCAGGGACACTGAGCTGCTGGCCTGTGTGGCTTTGATGCCTGTGGACAGAGCCCTACCTGACATTTGGTCTTGACATTTGATGGTCATTAGGACATGTGTCATGTTTGTTCCAAATATATCATATATTGAAAGTTCAAGACCCTCTTCTGACCAGAAGTTTTGACAACTTTATTGCTTTACAGAGAATTGACTGAGTTCAGAATATGATCTGCCTAATATTTTTAGCTGCCAATGACTTAGTTCAGGGTCACCTCAGAGTCAATATTGATGATGTTTGTCAAAATATCTGAAAGAAGAAAAATCTTATTTTATAAAATCTTGAGTATGATTTCACCTAATAATTCTATTTCTGTGAATCTGTTGAGGAAAAGATCATAAGGCAGAAAAATATATGTAAAAAAAAGTATGTAAAAAGAAGCTTATTTATAACAGTGAAAATTATATAAAAACACAAATTGTTTTATAAATTAGGAGTACTATATGAAGAAAATGTTAAAAGTAAGAATTATATTTTCTGAAAAAGATTCTCATAATATAATGTTGAAGGATAAAAGCAGATCACAAAGTTGTATTCATTCAACAAATACTTACTGAATGCCAACCATGTAACATTGTTCTAGGTGTAGGAGAATTACCTGGTACCCAAAAAAACCCAAACCTCTTCCTTCAGTGGACCTTAAATTCTATGAGGAATGTAATGTATTTTATAATGTTCTTTTAATGATATAAACAAACAACATAAGCAAGCATAGAAAAGGAAGAATAAGGGAGCTATAGCGGCCACTTTATCCACATCCCTCAGATTCCTTCACCATTTTTGTGCACACCATACCTAGTGTGGTTTCCCTCCCAAAGCCAGCATCTGCATCTCTGTTGAAAGACCGTACTCTCAGGCTGAGTGCAGAGCCTGCTTTGCCAGAAGTGCCTGGGAATGTCTGTGCCCCATGGGCAGCCTTTAACCAATGACTGATGGAAGTGCAGTGTGAATACTCCATCTCCCTTCCCCAGACTGGGACATCTATCTCTCTTTCTCCTGGGGATCAAGCCAGAGTTACCCTCTGTATATTCCCCTTTGCTGCAGGGGAGTCAAAATAAGACTGACAAGCGAATGAAGATGTCACACTAAAAAGAAGCATAGTTTACATCTATGAGGTACCTTTTATGTTTCAGATTTTAACATAAGCTATCTCTCTTAATTTTCACAGCAACTCTTTGAAATAAGTACTATTATTATTCTCATAGTATAGATGAATATACAGCTATGTGTGTTTTCTTTTCCTTTTTTATACTTCTATGCCCTTTCCAATTTTCTACCAAGGTGTATATTACTTTTAGAAGCACAAGGCACATGAGCACTCACTTTCTAAAGTGCTGGCTTTAGTAGCAGCAGTGGTATGCTCTCAGCAGCTTTAGAGCATTACTACTTATATACGTATATTTTGAATCGAGATCCTACTCTGTCACCCAGGCTAGAGTGCAGTGGCAACATCACAGCTCACCTCAGCCTTGACTTCCTGGGTTTAGGCAATCCTTCCACCTCAGCCTCCTGAGTAGCTGGGACTACGGGTATGCACCACCACATCCAGCTAATTTTTAAAAATTTTTTTGTAGAGATGAGGTATTGCTATGTTGCCTAGGCTGTGCTCGAATTCCTGGGCTCAAGCAATCCTCTTGCTTAAGCCTCCCAAACTGCTGGGATTACAGGTGTGAATCACAGTGCTACTACTTTTATGTTGGAATGCAATTCTTTCTCAAATGGTAACAAATGGTAAGATGATCACATAGTCACTAAGGATGTCTCTTCATCCTTGTCAACACATTCCTTTATGGAAGCGAACAAAAATTTAAGGGTTCATCTGGATTTCTGCCATTGCCTTTGAAACTTGCTTCATAATCTGGGAGTTTTGTTCAGCCTAATTTAATTTTTCCAAGTCACCTTATTTAAAATTTTTATCTTTTTTACTTATTTGCCCAATTTCTCCTCAAATGTCTACATTTTGCTATTTAAGTTAGTAAAAAAATTGCTCTGGTCTTAATGCCACACTTGCATTCATATTTAACAATTTTCTTAGATAATTGCATTTTCATAAAAAGTTTATTGGTCCAACCATTGTTTACTGGCCTAATCCAACATCAAAGTTCATTACAGACCACTTTATAACAATACTTTCTACTGCTCTTTACCCCTCCCCTAGGACCAAAAAGTGGAAAGGACTCCTATAAGTGAAGCTGAACCACTCATACATTAATATATATGGTTTATCTGTAAATAAGATAAACTTAAAATAAGAACACAGTCAACTAGGATAGTGGTTTTCTACATTGTTTCACAGTAGAAGTGGTGAATTTGGACAAGAGAGCAACTCACTTCTTGTTAATGTCATAACCTGTATGGGTAGATATTCCTAAAGATCTATATCGCTTGTATTCTGGTCATGTGAGACAAAAACTTAAGTCTAAATAGTTTAGGCAAAAGGAGCATTTAAGATTGGTGAAGTCTAAGTGATACAGGCTAGGGACCCCAAAGTTGGGATCCTACCAGAGTTATCAACGAAGGTGATGCAGGCAAACCCCAGAATTGTGGTTTGGCCTAAGGGGCCAAATGGGTTCTTGGCTTCAGGATGGAATTCAAGTGCAAACCCTAAGAGGGAGACAAAAAGTTAAGTCTACTAAAGACATAGATCTATAGCCTGAGCAACCCACATGCATTGCTGGGGTTTCAGTTGGTAAATGAAGACTCTTTATTGAAATGACAGAGAACAGGCTGCTCTATGGACAGAGAAGCCCAGGCTGGTCTACAGGAAGAAAAACAGTCATTCATTGCTGAGGCTTTATTTTTACGGCTATCTCTTGCTTACGTGCTAAGCAAAAGGTGGATGATTCAAGGGTTTTCTGGCAAAGGGGTGAGGAGTTCCTGGAACCAAAGGTTACACTCCTTTTTAAACCTATAGGGTAACTTTTGGGAGTTGCTATGGTAATTGTGAACTGTCATGGCGCTGATGGGAGTGTCTTCTAGCACGTGAGCATTATAATTAATGTATTATGAGCAAACAGTGACAAGCAGAAGTCACTTTTGATACCATCTTGGTCTTAGTTGTTCTTGGCAGGCTTTGGCTAGTCTGCTCACCTTTTCCTGTCTTGTCAGTGAGGTCTGGGCCTCGGGACTTTTGTTTTGGAAAACTAGTCCGGCCAGATCCTTAACCCAGGAAGTTTTAAACTGTCAAATGAAGGGGATGGGAGGAATGTGTCTGGGCATCAAGAGTGTTTCTTATAGGCAGTGTATAGTTTGGCCTTTATTATCCATAAGACAATTTCTTCTTTTTAACCTTTCTATTTATACTGTTTATGTTTAACCTAATATCAAACTGGATGATTTTTAAATCTGTCGTTCTGCTATTTATTTTCTATTTGTCCTATCCGATCTTTGTTTCTTTTTAACTCCTTTCCCAATCCCCCTAATTTTTAAATTAATCTTTAGTGTTTTTTTTTTTTAGTGTTTCACTATCTCTTCTCTGTTGTATCAATTGCCATATTATTTTTGTTTGTTTATTTCCAGTGATTTATTCTCAGTTTGCGATATATATCTTTAACTTAAATTACCTATTGGAGACAATGTGCACTAGTGGAAGTGGTGGGTCCACTTAAAGCTCAGACTTCTTTGCCACTATACAGTGCAATCATGTAGTCAAAAACTATTTGTATTTCCTAAAGCTATTAAAATAAACATTTTTTAAAAGAAAAAAAACCCCAGCAATATGTATCTTTAATTTATCACAATCTATCTTTGAAGAATAGTAATACCATTTCACAGATAGACCTTAAGTACTTTAATATCTCTCATCTTTTGTGCTTTTATAGTCAAAGAGTTGAAATCTATAAATGTTATATACCCTAAAATGTTATAAACCCTTTATATAATTATCTTTTAAAGACATTTAAATTTTAAGAATCTCTTATATTTATCCACATATTTACCAATTCTACTCTTCTTTACATATTTCTGTTGATTTAAATTTCCATCTGTTTTCATTTCCCTTCAGCATGAAGAATTTTCTTTAACACTTCTTTTAGTGCAGATCTGCTGACAATTGATTCTCTCAACCTTTTTTGAGTGAAAAGTCTTTGTATTTTATTTTTATTTCTAAAAAGTATTTTTACTGGATATATAATTTCAGGATGATGATTTTTTTCCCACACACGAAAATTGTTATTCCATTGATCTTTGGCTTGCATTATTTTCAAGGTTAATTCAACAATTATTCTTATCTTTGTAGCTCTGTAAGTTATGTCTCTTTTTTTTTCTTATTTCTGATAATTTTCTCATTGTCATTTGTTTCCATCAATTTGATTCTGACATACATTGGGTGCTTGCTAGGTATTTGCTGTACATCTAGAATCTGTTAGTTTATAGCTTTCATCAAAATTGAAAACTTTTCACCTATTACTTCTTTTAATATTTTACAGCATCTAATCACCATTTTGAAACATACAGTTACAGGCTTATTAGACTATTCACTATTTTCCTATAAGACACTGATTTCTGTTCATTTTGTATGTGTGCACACACCTGTCTATTTTCTCTTTTTCAGTGTTGTAGTTGGATAGTTTTTAATAACACATGTTCAAGTTCATTGCTCTTTTCCTCTGAAGTATTCAATCTGCTGTTAAGTCCATCCAGTAAATCTTTAATTCTCAATGTTATATATTTCAACTCTGGAATTCCCACTTGGTAATTTTTATGGCTTTAATTTAGCCTCTCAAGTATATTATTCTTTAAATGCCTAAGCATTTTTTTTTTTTGAGTCAGAGTTTCACTCTGTCACCCAGGCTGGAGTGCAGTGGCACACTCATGGCCACTGCCGCTTCAATCTGCCAGTCTCAGGCAATCCTTCTGCCTCAGCCTTCCAAGTAGCGGGAACCACAGGCTCACACAATTAAAAAAAAAAATTAATTGTAGAGACAAGGGCTCACCAAGTTGCCCAGGCTGGTCTCGAACCCCAAGGCTCAGACGATTCTCTCACCTCTGCCTCTCAAAAGTGCTGGGATTACAGGTGTGAATATCTAAGCATTTTTATATTGGCTGTTTTATATTGACTGTTCTTGTCTCTTAATCTCATTATATCTGTCTCATCACATTTCTATACCTGTTTCTGTTTGTTTATTTATTTATTTATTTTTTAGTTTAGGGTTATAGTTTCTTGCTTCCTCATAGACATTTAAAAATTTTTGTTTAGTGTTTAATTTTTTTGTAAAGTTTTTTATTTGTTTTCATTCAAAGGTATTGAAGTTTATTTTGGCAAACAGTTAAGTTACTTTTAGATCAGCTTAATCATCTGAGGCTAGTGTGTAAACTTTGCTCAGATGAGTTTAGAGTAGTCTTCATTACAGGGGTAGTTTAGCCATATGACTAAGGAGTAACATTTTTTCCCTACTGAAGGCATTAGATGTTCAACAAGGACTCTTTATTTTGGCTTATCAGAACATAAGCTGCCAGTCTTTGCTTAGGTTCCTTCTCCTTTTACCATGTTCTTCAAGTTCTTTCAGGCAAAACCCAATCACTGTATGCTTTCTTACCCTCAAAGACCAGAGTATTGTTCTGTCTGTTTAATTTTTGCGAACTGATGTTTTCTAAATATTTGTTTTCTAGTTGTATATGGTGATCGGCTGTCTGGTGTCAGTTACTCCAGTGTGGCCCGAAGCAGAAGTCTCACTGCAAGGCTTTTTAGCAAAGAAAAAAAAATACAATTAAGTACAGTAACAATTTTTAGAAAGATCACTATAGCAGAAATTAGGACTGTAGATTGAAAGGGGTTAGAGTGAGTAAGGAACATTAATTAAGAAATATCATTAATCAAGGAAAGAGAAGATGATCTAAGACATCAAAAACCAAAAAAAGATTTAAAATCAGGTTTTCAAAGTTAACAGTGCTTTAGGTAATTACTTATTGAATTCTATTAATTAACATTCACTAATTTCCTGCTATATAAAAATACATGTATTTATTTATTCAATCAACAATCACTTGCTGGTTATGTCTTTATGTACTAAGCACAGTGACATACAGTGAAAAGTACTGTCTGCCCCACCGTGCTCATTTTATAGAGCGTGTTGTTCAATAGAACTTTCTTTAATAGTGGAATGACTATCTACTATCCACCAGTGGGCAGTACAGCTGAGAAACTATGATTTTAATTTTAATAAATTAAAATTTAAATTCAAAGAAAAGAAACAACATTGGACATTGCAGTTCCAGAGTCATACTAACTCACACACATACACACACACACAATGATAATGAAAACGATTAGTACTAAATGCAGGGTTTCTAAAGTTCCTAACAGAACCCAGCAGGGAGCAACTAACCCTTTTGAGATTAAGAAGGTAGAGGAGAAACATGAGGAAGTTGTTGATATTTTTGTTGAATTTTGAAAATAGTCATGGAAAACGTGTGTTCTTGGCACAGGGAAAGAATTTAGGGAACTGGAAGTAAGTTTGTTTTGTTTTGTTTTGTTTTTAGGTCAGAACAAAAGGTATTTAAGGGGAAACAATAAAATAGAAAACAAAAATACAAAAGAAGGATAGATAATGTTAGGTATGCTAGAATACTTGAACTTTTTGAGGATGCTATTAACCAGAATGATAAATCAATTTTTTAAATGTTTATAATAAACTTGAAGATAGAACTGTTCAAGAGCCTACCAGAACTAATCTGAATAGATAAAGACAATGGGTACAAGAAAAAAAAGAGTGCCATAAAAGTTTCATCTGGGTTGATTTTATTGTCAAGCAACCTAAAAAATTATTTTCTTTGGCAAGAATCTTTTGAAGATATAGAACTTTAATGCTATGGCTCAGAAATACTAGGTGAAAGTTTCTAAATCCCAAGATGTCTAACCCCAAAGTAATCTCATAGATCAAACTTCAGGTAGGGGTTCCGGGTTTGAGATAGAAAGATTAGGTGGAATTTACCCTTCTTAACACCCAAGTCTTCATTTCCATGCCCCAACTACTCTCTGGGGGGTGAGGGTCAGCTCTGCATTGATTTACTTGGCATTGAATTACAGGTGACATCTTCATTATGGTCGGCAGCAGAGGTGAGGTGCTGTAAGTAGGGACTCAGATCAAAGGCTCTTATTTTCAAAGGTGGATTCTCCTTATTTTGGGCACACTGGGGTTATAAAATAACTTTATATAAGTCATTTAGAAGAAGTGAGTTTTCAGGTTTGTCTTAGAAGCTAAAAATAAAATTAGATTAGCAGTAATTAGTGAAGTGGGTGTAATTTCATACCTTTGGCTGTTATCATTTCCCAAAGTGGTTTTCTCTTGATTTGACTTTCCAGTGCATTATATTCCCTTGTTGAAGAAAATATGCATTCTGTACCCCCTACAAAGGCAATTTTAAAGGAAGTACAGTAAATATAAACTAATGTAATGATAGGCTGCATGGAATGCTCTGTTTTCATGAAATAAACCACTAAAAATACTCCTCATAGTAACAATGCAAAAGTAGTAATATTGTAGCCCTAAACAATAACAAATTATTATTTTATTTTGTTAGATGTTGTTGGCAGAATCTAGTCTCAATAATTACTTTTTTAAGAAGAGAAAAAAATCACAATTTAATGCACTCCAATGCAGACTCTAAAAATATCAGAGAACCAAGTATACAGGGATCAGCCTATTAATAGCTTGAAACACTGTCAGTTGGTGGGATAGGACACATTTTTTTTTCTTTGTTTTAGGTTGTGAGCCAAAATCTAGATTTTACTACCGAGATATATACTTTGAATCTGCAGCACGCTTAAAGGTGAGAAAAGGCTGTGATTAAAACCCCTTGTTTCACAACACCCTGCAGGAGACACTAATTCTTCCAAGAGATGTTACAAATACTCTCAGAAATCCTCAGATGCTGATTGATTCAATTATAATTAATTTAGGATGAGACATTAAATTAAGATGAGACACTTTTACAAGATTGGGAAGATTTATACACAAACTAAATTATGATTTGCTATTACAATTCCAAAAACCTATGAGTCCTTGAACTAAGCATTAACACGTTTGTCTAAATGTAGGTGGGAAATGAGACAAAAGTTCAGCAAACACAGCACAATTCTGAAGAAGCCTTCTTCAACTGCTGTAGATACTGGTTTAATTGGCATCTTCTATATTTTACTCAGACCCACTATACATAAAAAATATAGTTATACATTCTGAGTAACTATTTAATGAGAGACCATTTTCTTGACACTGTTTTTCACTATGAAATTTAAAATTCCAAATACCAAGAATCTGACATTATAAGTAAGATGATTAGAAGACTTTTATTTATGCTTATGAAGAGAAGACAGGTGACTTAATAGAAGAGTAGGTGAGAGTCGGAGGTCAACACTAGAAAGGGAGGCCAACTGGCAATCTGTCCATGGATGATTTTGAAAAAAAGTTACTGAAATAGGTAATAACTCAGCAAGCCTCTAGAAAAGTCTATAGCAACTGCAAATTCATGTGCTCATTTCCTTTAATGCATAAGAGAACATATTTTATTGAGCTATAGCTTACTTACAGTGAAGTATATAACTTTTACCTCTATAACTCAATGAATTTTTTACATATGTATATGTATATACCCATATATCCACCAACAAAATCAATATATAGAGCACATTCAGAATGCTAGTGGACTTCTGTAGGGCTCTTCCCATTTGACATCCCCATTATTCTGATATATATTACCCTAGATTTAATCTGCTTTTGAACTACATATAAATGAAATAATGAATGATACACTGCTCAGTGTCTTGATTTTTTCACTCACCATAAAGCCTAGGCGATTCACCTGGTTGGTGCATGTATTCATTAATTTTTATTGTTTCATAGTATTACTTTGTATAAATATAGCATAATTTATTTACATGTTTTATTTTTACAGGAAATTTGGGTTGTTTTCAGGTTTTTAAAATATCATTGATAATTTCTGTAAACATTCTTCTACATACCTTTTGGTGAACATAAACACTTATTTTTATGGAATACATACTTAAGAGTGGGATTTCTGGAATATAGAGTAACGTATATTTAGTTTTAGTAGATACTGCCAGACAGCTTTCCAGAGTGGATCTGCCGACTTGCACTCCTACTAGTAATGTATGAGGGTCCATGGTTTCACATTCTCACCATTGCTTGGCATTGTCAATTTTAATTTTTAAATTTTAGCCCTTTGGGTTGAGGTATAGTGGTATCTTACTATAATTTTAATTTGCAGTTCTCTGCTGGCTAATAACATGGAACATCTTTACATGTGCTTATTGTCTATTAAGGTATATTCTTTTGTAAAGTTTCTCCTCATATTTTTTGCTTAATTTTTAAAATGGGCAAAACACAAAAAATCTGACTGTAAAAAAAAGATTGATCACATATTTCTATTAGCATTTTAAACTTCTTTTCATTAAAGACAATGTTAAGACAATATTAAAAGGCAAGTCAGGTAAAAGAAGAAATGTATTTACTTGAAATTTGATTGGGCTAAGCATTTTTTCACTCTCCATGAGTAAAGAGAATAAAGGCTGTGAGTGTCACTTTCCCAGTGCTTCCCGTGGGCTTGGCATAGATATGTGCTGAGTGAGTATCTGTGAATAAATGCATGGATGCTTGAGTGAATGAATGAAGGTGAAGACCCCATTTAAAAGTAAACCGATTAGCACCCTCTGACACACTACCTCATTTTCCTAAGATTAAGAGGAAGTTCAATCTTAGCAAGAACAAGGACTCTGAATGTGACTCAATACCAGGGTGAGAGCTGTCCCAAATGAAAACTAGTCCCTAGAGCTGATGTACAAATTCCAGTTGAGTGATGTCTGTCTCCCCAGACATCTTTTATTGATGCCCCAGGTCACAGTAGCTATACGACCAAAAATATGCTCACAGCATTGTGGCAGAGGGTAAAGACTGCATGAGGGCTTTCTGGTCTACTGTAAATAGAATAATACTAAAGTCTGAATACCTGGACAATTCCACAAATGGGCAACAAATAAATAACTGTCCATTTTTGGTTTTAGTTTCCTCAGTTATAAAATAAAAGGGATCATCTATGGGTTCTTTGGAACCCACTTGCTCTGACATTTTGTCCCTGGAGAACCCAAGAAAAACAGCTTTTATGGGAGAAATAGTACTAGTCATCCCTGGAGGTCAAGATGACCTGAGCAATGTACTCTGCCCAAGTCCCAGAAGACTCACATTTCTTTTATACTTGATCCAAAAAGGCAGTCTTTAAAGTTGTCCCAGCACCTAACTGCTCTCTTCTCTAGGCTGAGATGAAAAAAACTCCAGACTTCTTTGGAAAGGGAGCCCAAACCCGAAACAACAATGCTCCTTGGATACAAGTAACATTTTCTTCTAGAAATAGAAAATGTCCTCTAGCTTAGTTATAATTTCTACAATCTGTTCTGCCAATTTTGTGTGTGTGTGTGTGTGTGTGTGTGTGTGTGTGTGTGTGTGATTGTAGAACTGCTATTCTTTTGGCCAAAATGAAAATCTAACATTTCTATTAGCTTGATAATTTTCATGGGATGCCCCATTTGAGAACTGATGGAAAGGTTAACATAGAAGTCTTATTATAAAGGAGCCAATACTCATTATTCATTTATTGAATTACTATCTATGGGCTACCTTCTATTTAAAAGAAAAATATTGAAATGCTTTATCAGGCCGTAAACATTATTTTCTCCTTTCTCACTTGAAAACAAATCTTTATTTTCATCTTAAACAGCAATTATCCTAGAACATATGATGTATAATAGAACATGCTAATTAATTTGTCTCCAAAAAAAAAAAAACCACAAAATTAGCTTCTCTATTACCACTCATCAATTTTAGTAATAAAAGAGATATATCAGCCTGCATGATAAACTAATTTGATCTCCCTGTAAGAAGACATGAATGATATTCCAGTAACCAATCAAAGACAAGATAGTAACATTCTGGCCTATGGAAAAGCATTTGTGTAAATGACTTAAGATATGACTGATAGCAATCAAAACAGCTCCATCATGAGAAGAAGTTGATGCTCAATCTCTAAAATGAAAAAAAAAAAAAACAGTCAAAAATTATATAACGCTGTGCCAACAGTCTTAAATTTTAAAAGGCTTTCTACATGCTTATATAACCTCCATGAAAATGATGACACAGTCAGATAAGAGGGGACTTTAAAGATGTTTGTGGGAAAATGGAGCTACAGGGTAAAAATAAAAAAATATAGAATTTATTTCTCAACATAAGTTCCATCAAGGTCCAGACACTTTTATAAGCAATGATAGCAGACATTTAGTCCATCTCTAAAAGAACTGAGGGTTCTGGAAATTTAATATGACAATGCAGTCTTTTTTACAGTATTAGTTAAAGAAAAATGAATACCCTTTAAAAATATTTTTTAAAGATTAGGAAACAAAGAGAAGTCAGAAGGAACCAAATCAGGACTGTAAGGTGGATGCCTAATGATTTCTCATTGAAAATCTTGCAAAATGGCCTTAGTTTGATAAGAGGCATAGGTAGGAGCATTGTCATGGCAAAGATTTCTTAGGTATTTCCTGCTGAAGTTTTGGCTAACTTTCTCAAAACACTCTCACAACAAACAAATGTTATTGTTCTTTGGTGTTCCAGAAAGTCAACAAGAAAAATGCCTTGAGTATACCAAAAAACAATTGCCATGACCTTTGTTTTTAACTGGTCCACTTTTTCTTTGACTGAACCATTTTCACCTCTTGGTAGCCATTGCTTTGATTGTGTTTTGTCTTCAGGATCATACTTGTAAAGCTGTGTGTCACCTCCTGTTACAATTTTTTGAAAAAATGCATAAGGATCTTGATCCCACTTATTTAAAATTTCCTGGAAAGCTTGGCTTTTGTCTGCAACTTATCTGGTTGCAGTGGTTCTGGCACTCTCAAGTAGAAAGTTTGATCAACTTCACTTCAATCAGAATTGTGCATGCTGACCCAATTGAGAAGTCTATAGTATTGGCTATTGTTTGTGTTGTCAGTCACTGGTCTTCTTCAATTTAGGCATAAGAAGATTATTTTTCGTTCTTCCCAAATTGATATGGAAGGTCTACTGCTACAGGCTTCATCATCAACATTGTCTTATCTCTTCTAAAAACAAGTTATCCATTTGTAAACTGCTGGGATTTATTTGGGACACTGTCCCCTTAAACTTTTTGTAATGCCCTTCTTCCAACCAAACTTCATCATAGTTTTGATGTTTGTTCTTGCTTCAATTTTAACAGAATTTGTGTTACTCTGTTATGGACTTTTTTCAAACTGGTGTATTAGTCATCTTTGTGCCACAAACTAGGCCCTGTTCAGACATTTTACAACAAATTAGTACAAGTTTATTTTGGTGCCCCCAAATTTTGAAATCCATGTATAGTTTTTTAAATATATAATATCATTTTTTCAACTTTTTGAAGACTCTTCATACACTTGTCTTGCAACATCATCCTTAAATCCAGATAATGAAAATAATGATAGACAGTATTTGTCAGGAACTAAGTCAAGTACTCCTAAATGCCTTACTTATTGTTCTCAAACCATCCTATCTTATAGGAACTATATTGTCACCATTTTATAGATGAAGATGCCAAAGCACAGTAGGATCGAGAAGTTTTTCCAACACCAGCAGGGAATAAAGTCTATATATGAATGTTGACAGCCCAGATTTTACCTACTTCATCTATGCAACTTCTGAAGAGATGCCAGTAGGCTCCATGGTACAATTAAAATGGCTGCAAACTCTTTACTATATTTAAATTGTGGTGTCTAATCTCCCTCCTATAGAATCTGGATAGGCTCTGGTGACTTTCTGGATGAATAAAATGTGGTGGTGGTAGAAATGTCATTCTGGGACTTCTGAGGCCAGGTAATAGAAAGCCATGTGTTTCACTTGGGTCACTTGGAGCTCTCTCACTCTCCAGATTCTTCCTCTCAGAACCTAGCTGCCACACTCTGAGAAGCTCAAGCTACATGGAAGATGCTTTAGCAACACCCCATCTCAGCTACCAGATGACAGCTAATGTCAACTATGTGACGTTTGAGTGAGCCATATGAGAAATCTGGCTTGTTTGACCCTTAAGATGACTGAATTCCTGGCTGCAACCACACAATACATCCCTAAGCAAGAGACACCAAACTGAGCAGATAACTCACAGAACCATGAGAGATAATAAAAACATTTGCTTGGTTCCACAGAGTATTTGGGGTGGCTTATTACATGGCAACAGATAAGTGAAAGAGTCCTGCATTTACAAATAAAGTACATATTTTAAAGAATACTTATAAATTGAAACTCAGAACACATCTACCCTTAGGAATAGTGTTATTCATAATTATAAAGGTCCTAGACCAGTTCAGAAAGTCTATTTAACTCACAATATGGCTTAAATTTGCCATGAAAATAGTAACAAACAATACTTGTTACAAGACTAGCAATTAAACTAGACATTAAAAATATGAGAGAAATTATTAAGAAGTAGCTTTAAAAAAAAAGTACATTAAATGTTTGTGTTTGAAGGAAAGATAGTTTAATTATAAGAGAGAGATGGTTTCCTTTGGGCGTTCTGATGAGTATCTTTCAAGATGTCTATAAATTAATGCCATCTCTCTGCATTAAGTCTAATTCCTCCACAAAATTTGTGGTTTTTCCCAAACCCATATCAACCATAATTAGGGATATAAAAAGGGTTGTGTAGTAAAAATAAGAAGAAAGACAAAAGGAGGTTTTGCTGTTGTTGTTGTTACTGCTCAAGAACAATGGGAGACAAAAGAGAAGAATGGGAATAAAGAGAATAAACGGTTGATTACAGTTTTTGTCACATAGCATTCAATTATGTTTTCCCAGAAAAGAAGTACCCTGACTTGACTTTGGGAATCATCTTTTCCCCTACTCTAAGATCCTATCATGTGACTGTGGAGGCCATCACATTTGCCTTCCAGTGGACCTGATGGGATCTAGTAAATCAGCCTGCTGCCTACCCATGACCAGCAAAAGTGGTTGAGCCAAAGTTGAGCCAGTTCAGTCCAGTGAAAGTAGGCCCCGCATGAAAATTAAGCAGTGAGACTGTAAATTCTGCAGCTGTGGCAGTAATCATGTAATTGAGAAGGCGAGCCTAAGAAAGAAAACAGTACAGACAGAACAGAACCTAACCAAGGTGCAATACAGGAAGAATCATGTCTTGGTGACAGTGAGACTACATCAAGCAGTACCTAAAAAGGTGCCTGACCCCTGGACTTTTCATTATGTCAGTTCATAAATTCTGTTTTGGCTTAAGCCAGTTTAGGTTGGGTTGTCTGATACTTGCACACTAACATGTTCTAACTGATTGTATTACTTAAGGTAAATAATGCCAACTACTTAAAGAGACAACCCTCCTAAATATATTGGCTTTACAATAAATGTTTATTTCTCAATTCCATCTCAGTGTAATGCTAGTTGGTGGGAGGGCTCGGCTCTAGGTAGCCCTTCAAGGACTTTGAGAATTTTTTTTTTGATCTTATAGGGAGTCTCTTCCAGGTCCTTGTAGTTTTCACTATTAAGGTGATAGATTAAAAAAGAAAAAAGGTAAGGTTTGACTGTGGGAGATTCTATGGGCCAGGCCTGGAAAGTGTTTTGTTGCATATCACCTTCTTTCATATTCCATTGGTCAGAACTCAGTCCCATCAGACTTCAGGAAAGTCTAGGAAATACAATCCAGTTGTGTGTCAGGAAGTGGAGGAAAAGACAGATATCTATGGACACTAATAGTGTCTGCCACAGTTTACCTTTTTGATCACAAAATAGCTTTCAGCAACCTTCTGCCCCTACACGTAACAAACTCATCCTTCTGCAAAAGGAAATAGTCTCTGCCTCCGGTCTGGGACCTTCTGGTGATGCTGAGTTACTTCTGTCAAGCCTGAAAACAGCTGACTGCTTTTGATCGTATGACCTAGACAAGCAATCTAGCTTCTCCTCCTCCACACAAATCCAGTTTATAAGGTGAAAAGGGGCACAGGAAAGTAACAATAAAAACTCCCATTCAGAGAGTAAAAAAATGGGAAACATTTTAGAGTCCTCCTGAGCATACATTTGAAGGTCTTTGCCCTGAACATGTGGACATTTCTTTGATTAGATCCTGATTCTACTCTCTGGGATAAACAATCTTGTCAATTTTTTTTTCCCTGTGGCCTCTGGATTTTCTTTCCATAAAGTTGGTCCTTGTCTGTCATCCTCCATGGTCACATTTAAAGGGGGATTGAGTAGTGTACCCGGGGGAGGATGTACCAGTCAGTATCTCACCAGAAAAGTGATGGCGTGATAAAATTAGGAAAATTTAAGGGGGATTTACTCACATCAGGACTATGTACAGGCAACATGGATAATGCAGTAATCCAGGCTTAGTAACGATGGAGCTTTTTAATATCCCTATTCCCTAGGATATAAGAGAAGAGAGTGATCACCAGAATCCAGAAGCAAAGTCTTGTAGAGAAGTTTAGTCTGCAAGAAGGGATAGTTTTTGGGGCAGATGCACATCTAGTCTAAGACAAACTTGCAGGCAGAGAACTGGGGGCGCAAGTTGCCTGGCCCTCTCTTCCCTCCTTCCAGTCTCCTGCTGGTACAGGTATTTACTCCCTGGTGACTGCCCTTATGTGTCCTTCTTCCTCTTGCTTATCTCGGCCTATATTGTTCTAAACAGAAATGCAAGAAGCAGAAAAGAGGCATGTTGTGTGATGATGAAGCACAGGGCAACTCTATTTTTAATTCTGAATGATAAATAATATTAGAGATTAATCTTAAAAAAAGAGATTGCCTAAGTACTCATATAACATATAGAGAAACATAAATTAAAAAGAAAAAACAGATGTGACATTCCAGAATTGACTATGTGATTAAAATACGGTGTAAAGCTAGGTGTTCAAATGGAAGAACCACGTAGATTGCAGACAGGGCCTTTTTTTAAAGATACATTGAATGGACCTCTAACTAATTGTTCTAATCATGCTTCGCTTTTGTTAGCGACACATAGTTCAGTCACACCTAACCTCTTGCAAAAAAGACACAGAATATGATTCATCTACTTCCAATTAGCATATTTATTTCTGCTAGCTGAAACACTTCTGACACCCTGTGAAAAGGAAATTCTTGAAAAATCTTTGCACATAGCAAGTCTGTCCACTTGGAAACACATTTGCGTACTTCATATTTTTATATGTTTTTCAATTTAAAGTGCTTTACACATATAATTTCAATTAATCTTCCCAACACTGTGGTGTTGTTAGTGTTATTTCCATTTGCACTGAAATGAAAGGGAGGCTCTGGGTGGTTAAGTTACCAACTCAAAGATTAAGGAAAGGGTGTAGAGCTAAGCTTCGCTAGTACTTATATGTCATGATATGAAGCCTTACTTGTAAGCAACACAAACCTGTCTCATTGTCCAGAATGCACTATGCCTTGTAAGATCCAAAGAAGTCCCTAGAATTAGGATATCAGCCTTCCTCAGACCACACTATTAGCATTAGATGTGCTCACATTTACTGTCTTAATTTTTACTTTTGTGGATGCTGCCAGATATGCTTCTTGGTCTCCGTGTTCAAGAAAAGAAACAAATCACATGGTCATCTCTTTAGTGCCATGTACATGATATTTTTTCATTAAATTCCATTAAACTGAACTTAAAATTCTCATGGAAAAGTTAGCACAAGGCAACATTTTTGCAAAGAGTCTCTCTCTCTCTTTCTGTCTTTCTCTCTCTCTCTCTCTCTCTCTCTCTCTCATTTTGCTTACTTATCCAAATCATTGAACTCCTCAAAAAACCTTTTAAACTCTTTTATTATATAAAAGGTAGTCCAAACTCTCTAGTTTTATATTTAGTACTCTGCAAAATCTCATTCAAACTTTTCTTTTCAACTTTAATTTTTATGACCTCCAGAAATATTTTCTACTGTAGCCAAATGTCTTCTAATCATACCATATACATCCTTGACTCCAGGACTTTGCTTATTCTAAGGCTCCTGCAGGAGTATACTTCCCTTCTAAATTCTACCAGAGTGCTTTTATCTTTCCATGAACTGAGAACAGTTATTGTTTTGATCTCTCCACGGACTAAGAACAGTTATTGTTTTCTCTCCTTGTATCTGTGAGAGTTCAATCTCAGAAACAGAAACTACCCCAGATATTTTGAGCAGAAATGGATTCAATTCAGGGAAATAGTGGGGAGAACTAAGATCACAAGGTTGTCGTCACTCATACATTGATTGTTCGTTCACACCATTTTAGTTGCAGTCCAACAATGAGGAAGCTGTAGCCTCTTACAGTCACTAAACTGGTGACTACACATTCTAATGCAAAGTAAAAACTGTTTTGATGAAATCAATGAATAAATGACATAATCTTTTGCAGATTAAGTATGCACCAGTGGATATGAGAAGACATCTCAGTTTGATTTTTTTTTTTTACATTTAAAAATATTTTAATAAAAAATACATTCTAAATTGAGAAAATATTCAAATAATAAAGAAATGGAGCCAGGCTGCTCGGTGGGTGGTTCAGCCTGTAATCCCAGCACTCTGGGAGGCCAAGCCCATGGATTTGAGACAAGCCGGGGCAATTTAGTAAGACTTCGTCTCTACAATAAATAAATAAAAAAAATTAGCTGGGCGTGATAGTGCGCTCCTCTAGTTCTAGTTACTTGGAAGACTGAGGTGGAAGGATCGCTGGAGCCCAGCAGGTCGATGCTAGGGTGGTCGTGAGTGTGCCACTGCACTCCAGCCTGTGTGACGAAGTGAGACTCCAACTCAAAAATATATATATACATATATATAAAATATAATATATAAATGTACCACTTATAGACCTCCCTCACTGAATTCCACAGTCCTGAGATAACCACAATGCACAGCAGTTTTCCAGCTTTCAAACCCTATTATGGAATCATACTATAAATATATACACCCAACCATACACACATATATGTATATAGTACTTTTTTCCCAGCACGGGATTGTATTATATACTCGATGCTGACAATTAGATTTTCCACTTAATTACATATGACTTCTCCCTGTTTCAGTATATATTTTAAGGGCAGTGTAATATTCCATTTTATGTAGTACCTTACATTAGGTTTCTCATTTTTGTGTTTTAATTGCCAGTTTGCAAAGAATCTTCATATATTCATCACATTATGACCAGAAAGCTTTTGTCAAACAAATCTGTGCTAAATTTAACCAAAAAAGAAGGAATCAGCCAGTCACTTTTCACATTAGTAGCCTATATAAATATGACCTAAGAACTCAGAGGGGACTTACTAGTGTGGTCTGGATTTGTTGGTATTTTAAAACATTTTTATGAGTGACTCAATCAGTGAAAGAGCAAATGGAAATAAGGATTCGATTTGTTTCTACTTCTGCTGTGATCCCAGTGAGTTCCTGAACACGGGTGATGAGGGGTAGATTGAATTAGGCAGCCTAAGTTTGACCAGGGGACTAAATTTCCCCTGGTGACTTCATCTGAGCTGTGACACTTTCCCTGATTTCATAGGGAACTCCTAGGGGGCTGAGAGTGAGTTGAAAGCTGGCTCAGTGTTTGCTGAAAGTAAATCTACTTTATGAGGCAGCTATGTGGGGGAGGGGAATGTTATTTTAACACCTTTCCTACTTGGTGCTCCAGTAGAATGCTCAGGGTCCCTGCCTCTTTTTGTGCTATTTAAACAACAAACATCTCCTGCAGAAAATAATATTCCTTGTATTGCTGTACCTTTTATCAGAGATTCTTAAGATGCTTCCATCGTTCAGATGAAAGGTACAGAATTGTCAACTCTTTACCATTTGGCCCTCTTTTAAATACTCTGGGGTTTAATTTCAAGTCATCCAACATGGCTTGAAACTTATACCATAAGAGGAGAAAAAAGCCCTAGAAGGTCTTTGTTACACTTTTAAAACACATACAGGAAACCTGAAGGGGCTCCCTTTATCTCCTCTGTAGTGATACACAACTCTGGCCTGCCCTCCTCAGCCGGTGGCTCTCAATAAAGTTATAATGAGGTTGATAATCCAAAAGTCCTATTCCAGCCCCCATGCATGTGAGACTTCTAGTCACCATTCCCTCTATAGAAGATTCCCCCACACAAATGTTGAGAGAGCCCATAAAGTGATATGTCAAACCTTCAGTCTTGATGTCCACTTCCTAGAAACTACTTGATGGTCACCCCTGATGAATGGATGAAAAGTGAGAATTTTGCTGTCCTGCCACATGGGTGTTATATCCTGATGATCCTAACACTGACAAGAAGACATGTGGATAGAAATGTTCTCAATACATTTATTCCTGGGGCACTAAGAAACATTGTATCTAGGAGTACATGGAAACTTTTAGGAAAAATAACCCTTTCCTGGGCCCCTATCTGGGTCTCTAGGGGCTACAACTCAGTCCTAAAAGTAAGGAATGGAAAAAATAATATATCATCCAGTCCATCCCCATTTTCTTAATCTGTCCCCTCTCTTCAGCCCTCATGAAAAACCAGAATGAAAAATAACAACTCCTACTTCTTTCAAATAATAAAACCCCCCATTTCTTTAATTTCTTCATGCATCCATTCATCCATTTAATTAGCAAAGCAAGAAGCGGCAAATAAGCCACAGTGGAAAACCAGTAAAGAACCTGATCCTCTATATCTAGGTTTGGGTGGAGATTTGAATGGGAGAAGCAAATTCTGTTCCTTAACCCCACAAGTAGAAGACTCCAAATCCAAATGATGGTTCAGTCAAGACATCCTTTACACCAGTTTTTTAGAATATTTAATTTTCACTAAGGAAAACACAGAGTCTGACCTAATAAGATAAGCTTCGACTTTTAAGATATTTATTAAAGAATTGAAAGGAATGCAGAAAATTCAGTGTGACCAAAGAGCACCAGAGAATATTCCAGGCCCTTTACATAGGAGGAAGGGCCAGGCAAAGGAAATGAATGAATATTAAAAAAAAAAAAAAAAAAAAAAAAAAAAATATGGTTAGAAGGAAAAGAAGACGAACTTGGGTGGCAGATTCAAATTGCCTTCAAAAACCCCAAGATGGCCAACCCCCCCCCCCGGCCCCAAGCATGAGGGTT